>MJUU01062856.1:0-35076 GCA_002080025.1 Modiolus philippinarum
CTAGTAAGTTTTTAGGTAGATTAGTAATAAACTTGCAAGACAAGAACTGGCAATCAATATTAAGCCCACCGAGTCACATATCAAGGAACACCCACAACCTATCGATTCCATCAACAAACAGCGTCAATCGAAAATACTCATTCTACCCAAGAACCATCACGGACTAGACTACTCTACCACTTGACATACAAATGTAGTGCTGGGATACTCAATACTTTCAAAGAAAGAGTGGCCAGCTTCATGAAATAGATACAAACGAATGTTGTTTAATACTACTGTAATAGATATATAGTCTCTAACATTGTTTCCAGTTTATTACGTATATTTCTCACATTGAGATAGTTAAATTTTCACATTTTAAAGTTCTAGGTTTATCCGAGAACTTTAAAATGTGAAAATTTAACTATCGAGATGTGAGAAATTATCGTAATAAACCGGAAAACAATGTTAGAGATTTTTTCTCTTATTCCTACTCAATTTATTTGACGTAAAGCGATCTCCGTAGTCTACAGTTTCAAGTATGCCGCCATTTTGTTGCTATAATCGTTGCTATGTGTATCATTGCGCCTTTCATTGAAAGGGGTGTTGAGTGTAATATTTTAGATAAGAAATGTCATATTGTCAATAAATTCAGATATCTTAGTCATAAAATGTAAAAATCAATTCACTAGTGCAGGTGTTAATTTCATCAACATCCGGTTGCACTATTTCTAGAAACTGACACGAGACAACCAATTAGCAAGTGAGATCAATGTCTAAACATGTTGATTATTTAGTTCATCTAACATCATTTGGGAAGTATTTATTTTGAACAAGAATTAGAGAAAGCAGTTTCACATGCTTGACATGACAAATAATTAATCAGTTGATGGGGTCACTATGAGAAGGATGCAGAAATAGAAACTCAATCAGTAAATGTGTAATTGGGTCGCCCTTTTTTTTATTGACAGTAAAACGATACAGCATTTAGAGTGATACAATGTGTTCACAAATAACTTGATACCGAAGAAACTGCATATTTAAATTCTGTATAGGTCGATTTCGACAACTTTTGTCTCTTGAGTTCAAAAGAACAGGATAATACTATGACGTCTTTATCACATGGTGCTGACCTACATGTATCATAGAGACATATAACAATCAATTCCGAAGGCAAAAAAGGGGGGAAACATGAATAAACGAATATTGAAATGCAAATGTTTTAATCGCCAACTAATCCACGAATCCATGAATTATTTGATTTCGAGTTTTGCTCATTTCAAATTATATTTGTTTTTGCAGCATCAGGAGTACTCTACAACACGATTTACCTAGAGAGTGGATCAACATATTTTGTTTCCGTGTTAAACACGGATTCCTCTATCAGCAACCCAACTAACTACAGGTTTACATGCATGGTAAGTCGTAAAAAGAAACTTTGAGAAATGGCCATGCTAAGCGACTTACGATAAAACAACTCAAAAGTCAATCTGTATCATCCGTCCGAACGAATCCCTATACCACTCGCAAATAAATTTAAGAAAAGGGAGTAACTTATTCGTGGACAACTTCATCTTTAATCAGTTTTAGGTTCTGCTCTCTACAGCCTTAGTAATGATTTTAGGATATGAATTCAAAACTATACTTCACGGGACTGATTTTATTCACCAGCAATTTATTCTTTACTAGTATTCATTGTCCGCTTACCCTTTTGCTTACCATACTGTACTCGGTTTTACTCCCTACGTAGGTTATATCACTAATTACTTCCCTATACCATTGAAGGTAGCTATTTATTGTCAAAAGTAAGATAATCAATAAATCAACGACGAAAAGTCGAGGGGGCATTTGTTTTACCCCTGTCCATCCGTCCGTCTTCCGTTTGTCCGCCCGATGAGGGTATATGGTTTGTCCGCGCAAATACTCCTACAGTTTTTATGCTAGAAAGTTTTAATTTTGTAGATCATTTGTAAATATATTAAAAATGTGCATGTGATAAGGATTTTGATTTTGGTTTATTTTTGTCAAAAATATACATTGTTGAACTTAGTCATTTTTTATGAATTTTCATAGAGGGTACATAGTTTGTCCGCGCAACTCCTCCTACAGTTTTGATGCTAGGAAGTTTTTATTATTCATATCATTTGAACCTATATTGAAGATGTGCAAATGGTAAGGAAATTGATTTTAGTTCATTTTTGTAAAAAATATACATTGTTGAACTTGGTCATTTTTTTGGCGATTCCGTTAAAGAGGGTACATAATTTTTCCGGGGCAACAGCTCCTACAGTTTTGATGCTAGGAAATTTTTATTATGCAGATCAATTGTACTTATATTGAAAATGTGCATGTTGTTAGGATTTTGATTTTGGTTCATTTTTGTCAAATATATACATTGTTGAACTTAGTCATTTTTTTTTGGTGATTACGTTAAAGAGGGTACACAATTTGTCCGCGCAACTCCTAGTTTTAATGCTTGTAAGTTTTTATTATGCATATCATTTGTACCTATATTGAAGATGTCCTTGTCGTAAGGAATTTGATTTTGGTTGATTTTTGTCAAAAATATACATTATAACAAGAATAAATGTTTCCTTTTTTTCTGATTGGTCGTTAGTTCACTTTCAGGTCATGTTAAATCGTGATATTTCCACCTGTAGACTTACATTCTAAAAATAGACCAACAGCGGTCATGCAGAATGAACAGCGCGATAATGCATGGTTTTAGTCTAAAAATAGAAAACGAAAGTAGAATGACACAACGACAAGTCATGATTGTCCTGATTGTTCCTTTTATTTTAATAGCCCAATAAAACATAACTGTCAATTCTTAATAAAGCCAGTAATTGAATTCCATGTTTAGTTTTGATTTTGCTTTTGTGAAAATAAAATATTGTTAATTTTGAATCTTAACATATTTCAAGTAAAAATATTGAGGTACTGAAGATGTTTAGAGTGCGTACTGTAAAAACAAGTTTATTCATGTAATAAATCAATTACTGACCTTGTTATAAGTCGCTGTCGTGATTTATCAACCCTCAAAAATGTACATTCACCTCGCCTACGGCTCGGTGAATATTTCATTTTATCGGGTTGATAAATCACGATAGCGACTTATAACAAAGTCAATAATTGTATGTTGTTGAAAAATCGTCATTTTTGGGGTGATTTTGTAGTAGAGGGTACATAGTTTGTCCGCGCAACTCCTCCTACAGTTTGGATGCTAGGAAGCTTTTATTTTGCACTTTATTTGGACCTTTATTGAAGATGTGCATGTTGTATGTATTTTTATTTCGGTTAATTTTTTAAAAAAGATATACATTGTTAAACTTTTAATTTTTTTGGTGATTATGTAATACAGGGTACATAGTTTATCTAGGCACCTCCTAAAGTAACATGTGTTTAGCGGGGCATCATATGTGTCTTACAGACACAAATATTACAAGAAATCCAAATTTGATTCAATATTGCGCGGGGGAATGTCATGTGTTTAGCGGGGGCATCATATGTGTCTTACAGACACAAATGTTACTAAGAAATCCAAATTTGATTCAATATTGTGCGGGGGGCATGTCATCCTCTAGTTTAATTTTGAAATCTGTTACTAAAAATACAGGAATTACACAATCAGTTTGTGCTTGCGAAGCAAAAGGCTGTTACTCGTGTTACATAATCTCTTTTGTGTGTTCTGAATATGCTGCAACTCAGTCTGAATGTTATGTTATCTATTTTTGTACTAAATAGGCTGTAACACAATCTTTTTAATACTTTAACAGGCTGTGACTCAGTCCGGAAGTACAGTATATGTTAGTACCAATCCCGGAGACTGTGTAGCCGGTCAGACGTCTACTGTGAGAACCACAAATGGCGGAACGGCAGTTTTAACACCATACTGTGAGTAAACAACTCAAAAGTTGCAAGAAAGTCTGCAATATAATTGGAATGTTACTTCATTTTCAAAGGCTCGATTAACATATGTGATAATATTCAAGAAAACAAAACAAAATCTCGTTGTAGTAGCACATATTTAATACTTTTTATATTTCGTATTTAAAAAAATTCGAAGCTTCAATATGTTTCCAATCTTGTTTCTGTTTACCATGTCACCTGGCAACACTTCAAATCCAAAATGAACATTTACCGCCAAAACTTTTGGCATGAACATAATGAAGTGGATATCTTTCGCTTTTTTACATAAAAAGCTCCAAACAATTAATTTTATTTGATTTTTTTATTTAGAAGAATCGCATTTTTACAAGGCCAAGAAACTTCGTATGCTAAAAATTTTATATGTTGTACATGTTGATATATATTTTTTACCATAACAGTTGTTTGTCGTAAGTATATATGTGTGTTTTGTGTGTTGTTTGAATAAGATATGCACAATTCCCAGCCTGGAGTGTGCTCAAAAACGTGCAAATCAACTAATTTTTTTTTCGAAATCCAAAATATTTTATATATCACCTGATAATTGTGTTTGTGTGTGTGTTTGCCAGTATATACACCATGTGACATATCGCTGCGTTTAAATAAAAATAAATCAGTAAAACAAAAGAATCTGTTACGGTTTCATATGTGTATTTTTTTTGTATCTCCAACGAAAGCATCAATGACTGAGATATTCATAAATATCTGTATAAAGTAAATATCGACAGGATATTCTGCATCCGTTAAATTGGCTTTGAGATCCAATTACCCGAAAGTTTTATACACATACTGGGCTCTCGCTGATACTGTCTACTGAAATACATGATGATCCTTTACCAAACCCATCTTGGAGTTTTTAGTTTGATTTTTCTTCCGTAGTGTTTCAGCGTTTTACCAGCCGACTAGGCTCATTGCGTTAGCCGGCAGATTAGCGGCGAGCATTCCCTTGACCCATCTTTCAAAAATCCGTTTTCCCCTTTCTTCTTCAAGATGTTGATCGTGGAGTAAGTAAGCTACCTGTTTTGGGTTTTATTCATATGTTTATTAAACTTTAGGGACACAGGACAGAGAAAGGGGAGGTTTGGGTACTCATTTACAGGTTTAACCCTACCGCTAGCTTTTGCTGGTGCCGGTATTAAGTCCAGCTGTCCCGAGTTCCTATCGTTGTTTATATTGGCCTTTTTTTGTTTGTTTTGTTTTTGTTTTTTAATTTGTGTGTTTTTCTTGTGCAGTTTCTTGGAACATTGTGGCACTTGACTGAGTTTTTCGGCCATTGTAGGTGTTCCTATTATCCTTTTTTATTCTAATAAAAAATTTATGCAAACAGTTTAAAAAGTTATTAACATCAAGGCTTTTTGTGTGTGAAAAGGTAAAAAAAGCGTTATTTGTCGCCCAATCAAAAATACATTTACTCACTACTTGGACTGTTTTTCTTTCATTTCTTTTGTTTTAGCTTGTCCCCACGAGAAGAAAAAGTTTGCTACTTTGAAAAACTATAGAAATGCTTTTTAATTCATATCATTTTTTTTTACTTTTAAGATTATCCTAGTAAGATATTAAAAATTATACTAAATTCAACAGCTTCTAAATTGTTTCGTTCTATAATAAAGAACAAATTAGAAGAGTTTATAACAAGGTTTTACGACTAAGGGTATATTTTTTGGTCAATTTATTTTCATCATTTTTTTTTGTTTCTCCTATTAAAAGGTATATTCGCAATAGTGTCCGTAAATCTCGTCATGTGACACCGCGATTTCACGGTAAAGTATGACGTTTTAAGACTATGACGTTCAAAGTTTTGTTTCAAACGTCATGTGTGTTTGCTTAAAGTATAATTTATACACCCGGAAGTTTCAAAATTGAATGTGCCTTACAGACCTTATACTGTGTTACTCACAAATTTTAGTTTTAATGACCTAACTGCGAAAACTCGATTGCATATTGTTTCACCCTGTCAGTCTGTCTGTCCATTCATACAGGAGGTTCCCTCACAGTTTTTATGCAAGAAAGTTTTTATTTTGCAGATGATTTACACATATATTATTTACTAGTATGTGAAGGTTGCAAAATTTTGATTTTCATTAAAAAAAATTTAACCGATATTATGTAAATGTACATTGATCAAAATTCATTAAAAAAACATGATGAATTTTGCCGCAATTTGAAACATCTTTTACATTTTCATTCCAGCAGGTTTTTATTTTGCAGAAATATAATTTTAAAAGATCGAGAATATTGTGACTTTTGTATACAAATACATCTAGATTTTAATGGCAAAATCTAAATTTCGATAATTTTTTTATAAGATAGCTATAAAATGACAAATTGCTATGTAACATGATGTTCGTTTGTAATACGGTAACTGGACTCAACGAATACACCGGTGTTAAATTGCCATTTTTCCCCCATGCCAGTTTTTCCCCGGGGAAAAACTGGATCGATCCAATTTTCCCCCTAGGAAATTTTGGATCAGAGCCGTTTTCCCCCCGGAAAACTGGAATTTGTGTCCCCCATGCCAAAATTTCCCCCTTCATTTGAATTTAAATGATCCATGTCCATGCTTCATATAAAAAATTTCGTACATATATATGTCTTGATGAAATGTTTTGTTGCATGAATTGTAAAAAATGAATTATATATTTAAGGACTAACCCTGCATATTACGTATTCTGTGATTGCTGAACATCAACTATTTGCGGATCCAGATGTATATCCGTGGGTCTGACCCGCTTTTTAGCTCGCCTGGCTTTTGCCACAACTTGGTGTCCGTCGGCCGTCGGTCCGCCGTTAGCTCACTTTCAAAAATCGTGAAACCGCTTCGCAAAATGGAACAAAACTTCAACTGAATAATTACTACGGTATATAGTTTCAAATTTGTTATTCCTTTTTCTCAGGTCAAACAACATGGCTGTCGTTGCTAAACTGATTGCAGATTTTGGCAAATAACTCAAAAGCCTTTACAAATATAAACAAAACTGACTCGTGTATAAAAGATCAGCATGACAAGGTCTACCCACCTAGCAGACACGTTAAGTTTCTCAAATCAAGTCAATTTCTCAATAACTTTACACACACAGAACTTTCAGGAATTTGTTGTAAGCCATGTAGTGAAATTATGTGAATATTTGATCGATTACACTGAAATGTCATATGTTTTATATAAATTCATCAATTCAAACGAAGATCAGCAAATGACTTAAGTCTTGTACAAGTTGCAGGTCATTTTGGGGCTAATTTTGAACAATTTATAATTTGTATATTAATTGGTACAAAGCGAAAAAAACAAATTCTGTAAAAAAAAATTCTGTACAAATTATATTTATAATTTGTACAGAATTTTTGTACAAAATATAGTTTTTACAAAATTACAACTTGTACATATAAGAATAATACAAAAAATTAGGACGAAACGGCTTTCTCATTTAGAATTAAGAGGAAAAAAAAATGCGCCGAAGAGAATGTCGCCAAGATTTTCGATGACGTCGGGGGTGTCATCATTGAGGGGAAAAACTGGACTGATCCAGAATTTCCCCCGTAAATTTGTTGGGGGAAAAATTGGATCATGCCAGTTTTTCCGGGGGGAAAATTGGGATCGACCCAGAATTTCCCCCCGGAAAGACTAGCATGGGGGAAAAATGGCTATATACCACCGGCAAACGAATACCAGAGCAGGAACGATGAAAAGGGGGAATTCTTAAATCATGATTCCAAAACCACGGAAATTCATATCCAAAACGAATTGAGACACTATGACAAAAACAAAACAAATAAACAAAAATGTAAAAGAAAGCCACATAACTAAAGCACTAGCAGTGTGTACCCTACAAAATCTGACGTTTCATCGGGTGTTCCGGAAGGGTAAGCATTATATGCTCCACGCGTGGCACTCGTTACACTGCCAGTTAAAAGTCCGGTTTTGTCATAGTCGGTGTAAGTCAGAAAGAAATAAACATATTAATTATTGTCCATCGAATGCTACTGTGAGGTTTCAGAAATGTGTTTATTACTTAGTATATGGGCGTATCGAAGTCAATCCTTAGACGGGTTTCAGAGTACTGTCTGTGTTGAAAAAAATGACACAAAGTTAAGCATGTAAAATTCACACCTATAGGATGAAAGTGTACTTAAAAATAGGGACAGTTTAAATGAAAAAGATATACCTCAACGCCATAGACATGCTTTTGAGATTAATTTATATGACATCATTAATAGAGGAAGCTTTTTAGTGAGAAAGCGGCGGCACATTCAAAATTGAATAAAGAGCAACATACTTTGGGAGCAGTAAATAATTGAAAGATTGCATTGGCAAAGTCTCTGAAACTACCTACTATAATTACAATTTATGAAAACCAAAGCCGTGTCTGTATTCGAAGTTAACATTAGGTACACAATATCTTGATGGCATTTTATTTGTTTATCGAAACACAAATTTATCACAATGACCGATGAAATTGGCCGTTACAGTTACAGCAAAACTTCATCTCTATTTTAGCTTTCACAACAGCTACTGAAACAACAAGTTCTGCTGGGCTTTCCATTATCCCAATCGTAGCCGCAATTCTTGGTGTGTTAATGATTCTCGGATTAGTGTTTCTTGCCTGTTTCCTGTACAAGAAGTCGAAAAAGAAACAAGAAGAATCCAAAGTCCATAGCTGCGACGATGAAAAGCTTAAGGAAAAAGAGAAAAATGGTCGACTGAAAGAAGGAACACGAGGTATTAAAAACATCATAATTTAGATATTTTATTTCTTTCATATTTATGACATTTGAACCCTAATTGATTTTTATACTGCAACCTCTCTATCTGCGTAAGTAAATTACATTTACTGTATAAACATAAGTGATATACAGTCACTGACTGTATAACACCTTTTCAATGAAGTCAACAATGTGTTTCCGTAGTAATTGTTCCATGACGTTGTAAGAAAGCATGGATTCATCAAAACCTAAAGACGTCCGCTTCACATTTTAAACTGTCATTATAACCGATTTATTCTACCTAAAATTTTGTAAGTTATAGTTGCAGTATAAACACAATAATAATTCATTGACTCGACATAAACGGAATATGAGGATTCGGCTTGAAACGGTGAAAATGCTCGCCAAAGGCTCGCATTTTCCCGCGTTTCTTAGCCTCATCCTTATATTGCGTTTATGTCAAGTCAATGTACTGTTATTGTCTATGTATTATGATCCTTTGTGGAATAATGTCTCTTTACAGTATGTACTGTAAAAGTAATTAATGTTCTTCCATTGAAGAATTCGTATAAAAAATCATATCTGCTATTCTCCATCGAAAAAAATGGTATAATTAAAAAATCGGTCCAAAGCAACATACTGCGAAGGTGTACTACCTAGTTAACATACATCAACGCCTTGGCGGTACATTTACTAGTATTAAGGGGGTAGACCTAAGGGAGCCTAAAATTTTCCACTCGTTTAATTTTCTTAATATTTTCAGTATTAAAACTACACATGTTCATGTCAACTTTCAGCAATTTTCAACAATTTCTACCGTCCCGTTTCATGTCTAATGGTCATCAAAGATACCAGTTTTCCTAATATTATTTGGTCCGTTCAGGACTTGATTGTGGTGTATAAAATTGTCTCTAATTAAATTTGCATTTGATTTAAAATTATTTCAAATGCAAATTTCTGTAGTTTAGACATGTGTGAAAGTAAGCATGAATAATGATAGTAAATTTAACTAGTTTGAACTGAAATACATTGGTGTTCTGAATAATACAGGCTGACATTTTCACTCTATTTTGATCACTATTAAACACCTCTTGTAAAAATTTCTGTCGTTTAATTTTCACCAAAAACTGAGAATAGAAAGAAAACTAGTATATGTAAGATATATTAAAATTTTAGAAAATTCTACCGTCCCATTTTTTCTAAATTTAGAATTAAGTGGGTAAAAATCATTAAAATTGCAGAATCTGTGCTATAAATTACCTCCCTTGGAAGAAATCCGACTTTTACATATTTTCATTATCTTTGGACAGCATTCCAAAAATGTAGAGTAAAATGCACTCATTATTAATAACTGGATGTTGGGTTTTGTTTTCATGACAAAATTAAAATTTATTTGCTGTAAGCTAATTTTTTTTTACAATTTTAAAATTTTGATAATACCTATTGTAATGATTCTATCTGTTTGCGTAAGTATTAAAAAAGTGAAAAACAGAGTTATCTCCTCCTACCCCAGGTCTACCCTCTTAAATGGTTTCCTCGTTACAAAAAGGGTCAAAAAAGGTATTGTTCATTACATGCATTCCTCAATATAAACGAAATAATGACAAAAATCTCTTACTAGTACATATTTATATACGTCTTTAAGATACCATGTACTGAAGATGTTTGGAAAAATCATCGTTTTTTATTAAAACAAATGAGGATGGCACTATAAATCAAATATATGCTACCGTATAGCGGGAAATTTTCACGGTTTCCAAATTTCGCGATTCGTTCCCCGAAGAGGGGTATTAAATTAAATGGTCATTAATTTTCGGGAATGGAAAATTAAGTAAAGAAAAGACATGTATAAAGATATAATGACTTTAATTTTTAGAGTTTTTATTTCCGCGATTCTAGAAACCTCACATAAAGCGAAAGTTAGAACATCGCAAAATTTCCCGCTATAAGGTATTAGATCGAAAAAGAATTATTTCAAATACTAGAAGATGTTATGTTTTGTGTTTTTGTACATGTCACTTGTAATGTTAAACTAACCATGTAATGTTACGTTTTTTCGTTTATGTAACAAGTGTCTCCCTTAGATGTTCAGAATTGGATTGATTCTGCTGATAAACCGGATCCGGAAACGATGACAGAATACTCTTTATACATTAAGTCTGGTAAATTATGAATTGATCCCGCTGTGGTTTACAAAGAGTTACAAAGTCTGCTGTGAACTATATTCCAATATATAAATTCCAATATATATAAATACCAAAATCCAGTACCCATTTCAATGATTTAGAAGTTGGCATTAGCAGGCCTGCTAACGAAACGCATTTCCAAGGCACTCTATAAATACTTCTCCAACTTCATGTTTTGGAAATGGAAAAATGTTGATAAAATATGGGAAACGGGAAAGCAGTGAGTGGGAAGTGGAAAGGGACAAAAATATAGGAAATTAGAAATAAATCAAAGCATATGGGAAATAGGAGAACATACCTTTTGTGTTACCCTCTTATTAAACATGAGTTATTAAATCCATTAACAAATTAACAAATGATATATTATGTGTGATGCAAATAAACAACAAGATACCGAAGTTACAGTGAATTTAGTTTATACATATTTGATACGTGGTTGATAAAGAATAAATATACTATATTTTGTAATCAATAAATTTTCTATGTACAACAAGATGTTAAGCATAGGAATGTTTTTCAAACATTAAAAAAAAATAACAAAAGCTAAAGCAATTACAGATGATATGTCAATATACAGAAATGATTGCTTGGTGCTTGATCAAAATAAAGCGAGGGAAGACCAACGGACTTAATAATGATATTGTTATAAAAAAATACACTGCAAGAAGAAACTGTTGTATTTTTTTTTTTTTTTTTTTTTTTTTTTTNAATAAATTACATATTTGTCACGTTTTTTTTCATAGCATTTCATTCAACTTGTATTTAGAAGTTATTATCTGGTTGCAACTCTGAACGTAAATTAAAAACATGCTCATTTTAATCTTAAAACCCATTCCAATTTAAATTTGCAATTCCAGTGATTGCAAATCTGGTGCCGCCATTTTTAAGAGCTACCAAGTAGTGTAAATAACCAAAATGTGCGGAATCACATGGGACTGAACAAAATCATAATTTTTACTCGATATCTGAGCCTTATTTTACACTATGGCAATTTAAACTAGAGGCTCCCAGGCGCCTGTATCAATCACCTGGCTTTCAGTTGCCAAAATCGTGGTAACATTGTAAGTTATACAGTTTATCACCAGTATCTCAAACTTTAGTACCTCGAACACCACAAATATCTAGTACAGTATTTAAAGTCTGATCAGGTTTTACTATATTTCTTTGTTGGGCTTTTTTGACAAAAACGTTCTTGCTAAGGACCACTTTCAACACCAGTTTTGAAATTCAAACAATTTTTAACATCGATTTTGAAGTCACAACATCAATATCTATTTTGAAACCAAATTTCATTGAAATAGGACAATGTTTAAATTTCCCGCCTTTTTGGCAACCATTTTGAAAATGGCGGTCAACGAAAAATTTTTTAACATCAGTTTTAAAGTTGCAACATCAATACCTATTTGGAAACCAAATTTCATTGAAATCGGACAATGTTGAATTTTCCCGCCTTTTTTGGCGGCCATTTTGAAAATAGCGGTCAACGAAAAATTTTTAACATCAGTTTTAAAGTTGCAACATCAATACCTACTTGGAAACCAAATTTCATTGAAATCGGAGAATGTTAAATTTTCCCGCATTTTGTGGCGGCCATTTTAAAAATGGCGGTCAACGAACAATTTACAACACAGGTTTTGAAGTCGCAACATCAATATCTATTTGGAAACCAAATTTCATTGAAATCCGACAATGCTGAATTTTCCCGCCTTTTTTGGCGGCCATTTTGAAAATGGCAGTCAACAAACTATTTTCAACACCAGTTTTGAAGTCACCACAGCATGGCAAACATTTCATCAATTTACACTTAATCTTCATCTTCTATAGTTTTAAAAATTTGGTGAAAAAGGGCAATAACTCCTACAAGGGTTTATTGATTTTCTTCAAAATTTCAGGGTGGGTAGATCTTGATATGCTGAACATTTTTGCAATTTACACTTGACCTCTATCTGTTACACTTTTTGAAATAAAAAATAAAAAATGCAAAAATTTTGAAAATTTTACGGAAAAAGGGCTATAACTCCCAGACGGGTTTTCAGATTTTCTTCAAAATTACACAGTGGGTAGATCTCTTCATGCTCGTCAATTTCACTCCATGTCAGATTTTTGATATCTGTAACGGTTTTTGAGTAATTTGCAAAAAACAGCAATTTACGCCTATGTTCTATTTTTAGTAACAGCGGCCATGTTGTTTGGTCTACGGACATAAAAATCACAAACTTGAAAGTACATACCCTTGTGATGATTCAGGCCAAGTTTGGTTAGTATTGGTCCAGTAGTTTCAGAAGAGAAGATTTTTGGATAAAAGTTAACGGACGGACGGACGACGGACGGACGGACGGACGACTGACGCCAAGTGATGGCAAAAGCTCACATGGCCTTTTGCCAGGTGAGCTAAAAACATGGGAGTTTCAAAATCCCATGGGAAAATGCAATTTCCCATGGGATTTCACCATTTCCCATGGTATTTTGAAATATTCCCATGGGACTTTTATTTTTCCCATGGGATCAATATTTCCCATGGGATTTCTGTAATTTCCCACGGGATTATTTTTCTCCCATGGGAATATTTCAAAATCACATGGGAAATAGTAAAATCCCATGGGAAAATCCATTTTCCCATGGGATTATGGAATTCCCATGTTTTTTTAAATTGTAATTGTGTAAAGGTGTGCTAACATATCGACTGACTAATATGATTTTCGTAAGTCCCATGAAATTCCGCTTATTTTGGTAATTTTCACTAAATGGTAGCTCTCAAAAATGGCGGCACCAGATTTGCAATCACTGGAATTGCAAATTTAAATTGGAATGAGTTTTAAGATAATTTAATCATAATAGCCGTGATAAAAATAGACCTATTCGGAAAGCAGATAGTAGTATGGAATTGATATTTCATGTTTCTGATTAGACAAGGTGTTGTCAAGTTCCTAAAACATTAACTTACAAACTAACGAGTTAAAATTTTACAGTGCAGTGAAAAATCAAATTACTACAAATTCATGTGACTTCGACATTAATGCTAACCATTGTAATATTGATGGCGAGTAAATATGTTTCATAAAGTCGTCAGTTTAAAGTATTGATCAATGCACACACAATGCTCTTTTCATGAATATACTAACACACACACCATCATATCCATGAACAACAACTCTTAATCCATTACTTTATGCTAGTTCGCTTTGCAGACTCGGATATGGTTGTTGAACCAATGACTGCACGTGATGCTCTATCTGTTGACCTTCCAGAAGAAGATGATCATAACTTGGATCCACTTCCGGCATATCCGGTACCAGCGCCACCTTCAACACCAATGTCACAAGCTATACGGAAACAGATTCCTGATATGCAAACTGAACAGCCGTCCTTGCCACCAATTAGTAAGGGATAACCATGTAAATATTTACAAAGTTCGTGTAAATTTCCTTATGTTTTGTATTTTGTCCCTCCCTTAACAGGCATGTTTGATTAATGATGTTACAATAGAATACATTTTGATTCAACTAACGAATTAGTCTTTGAAAGTTTGAATTTTATTAACTGCATGTAATGATATCCTTTATCTAGCCTAACAGAATACTGAAGTTACTGTTCTACGTGTTACCTTTGCTTTGTGTTTTGCCCTTCCCCTTAACATGAAGGTTTGCATTTTGCCCCTCCCCCTTAACATGAAGGTTTGCATTTACTTAACTGCATTTAGTGATGCCCTTATTCCAATGATCTTACAAGCAAGTTAATTAACACAATTCATAATTGTAGACTCCTTGTTCAGATGTGAAGTACATCAATTACAGACAAAAATAATAAATTTAAGCTGAAAGGGCTAGCTTTATTTCGAGAAGAGACATGCAAATTCCTATTGTCTTTTCATTTTCAGTTTTTATTCATTTTGTGGCGCATTTTTATCTGACCTTTCAAAAAGTCCTAAATTATACAGAGATTTCAGTCAAAATATCACTTTTATTTAGTACGGTTTAGGGCCAGACATATATCTTATTAATATACGAGAGATTGAGAATTAATTCAGCGTTAGAACATTTGAGTTCTTATTATGTATTGACACGTCTGGAAAAGTTGTAATAATATAAGAATTTTTGTTGATATTATGTGTCACGTATATTAATTTTATAAGTTTTCTTATTTATATATTTGAAGAAATGATGCGAATTTCTGTTGAACGACAATGTAATATTGAGACAAAAAAAATGAAGATTATAAGCATAAAAATTGCAAACTATATTGATATCCTTCAAGTTTGCATATGAACAAGTTTCAAGAAAGTTTTGCCTGAGAAACAGTATTTGTACTTTTTGCAGAGAAAACAACGATACCAAAAAGTGTGCTGAAACTAGACCAAATTAGGTTGTGACAAGAAAGAAGCGTCCCTAGAAATGCCAAACAAAAGAACTCCTTAAAGGAACTCATATATTGTTTCTGTGTATTGTTGATCTTTATACATTTTCACAGACGTAAAACGTCATTGTTTGTTATTTGTATTTATATCATTATTGTTGCCTAGTTATATTTATTTTCTATAATTATGTATTATTATTGTATGAAATTATCTCATTATTGAGTTCTTTCTATCACCATTGTTGTTTAATATCGTCATCAGAAGGAATGTGGCTAGAAATCATCATTCTAGAATTGTATTCTGGGTAAATATTCCCCGAGTTATTGTGATTGATGTAGAGTTTATATAACGAACAGTCGTTGGCTGAAAATTAGCTTTTTGTACTATATCAATCAACTAATACGCTTAACTATAAGCGATGTACAAATTTGAATATTTTTCACTTTACTGTGGAACATATGAATTGATAAATGTGCCTTATATTTGTATTGAAAAGAAATAATTTCTTTACATTTTCAATAAATATTTTCATGCGTTAAGAATGTGTTCTAAAACTGCCCTAGAAGTTCAATGGTACATAAATCATTGCTGAAGGTCTCAAGGATTGTGACCTAAAGTTGAAGAGCAAGAATAAAAACTTTGCTCCATCTAAATAATTTTACCATATTCTTGTAGGGATTTTTCAGATGTATATTGTACATTTACTCTATATCCCTTAGTAATGCATTTCTAATAGAGTTTGTCACTCTTGCTGCTCAGTGTTCGTAAAATGATTCCCCATGCCTTCTATGCTTTTCAATTGTTGCTGTACTTGTTCATGTGAGGGTTCTTTCTATGAATTTTCAAAATTTAAACTTATGGTCTTCTTATTTTTTTAAAAATAAATACACTTTGGATTTGAACATTTGTATACCTTATGCAAAAAAGTTTTTAAAGGCAACACAATGAGTCTACTGTCGTACTTTGTATGTCGTATAGTGTCTTTTGGTTTTTTTGTTTAGCAGCTGATGACAGCATTTATAAGAGTACTTTATCCGAATTTTTTAATGTCTATTAACGACCCCACATCCATGGAAGCTGACAGACATGGAATTAACATTGTTCGACATCTAGCAGATGAATTCCACACAAACTGGTGAAAATAACCGCCCTGAACTCGCTATGAGATATGAGTGTTTGCAAAAATGAGCATACATATTAAGTTCATTGACATTAATTTGAATAACAAATAGCAAAATCATGGATATGGTAAATGCGCTGTAAAAAGTGAGACATTTTTTCGATATAGTTATATTGAGATCATCTTATAAATAACATCTTCAAAATGTGAAAACTATTTGGTATTGAAAAACTCTGCTGGTTAACTTCTTTACAAGGTACTCGAGATAAAGCTATAAGCATGTTTTAAAGATTCTTTGTTGCTATTACTACGTTCTTTTAGAACAAAAAGAACATTCTTTTAATTTAACTGTTATTATCTACTGTATCATACATTGTAAAAGTTGACTACACTCCAAGAAACCACATCGACAGGCACTCTGTATAGAGCAATACTGGGCGTACTGTCGGGTCAGCGTTTTTGCTATGAATGTATCAAACAACTTCAAGACACTTCATCGACGGGTTAACAGAATATCTGTTTATACAGAAGAATGGAAGATTTGCTTTTGATACGAAAATATTGAGACAATAATAGACGAGCCCACTTTATTTGAGACAATATTGAAAACTATTAGGTATTGAAAAAATCTGCCGGTTTACTTCTTTACAAGGTACTCGAGATAAAGCTAAAAGCATGTTTTAAAGATTCTTTGTTGCTATTACTACGTTCTTTTAGAACAAAAAGAACATTCTTTTAATTTAACTGTTATTATCTATTGTATCATACATTGTAAAATTGACTACACTCCAAGAAACAACATCGACAGGCACTCTGTATAGAGAAATACTGGGCGTACTGTCGGGTCAGCGTTTTTGCTATGAATGTTTCAAACAACTTCAAGACACATCATCGACGGGTTAACAGAATATCTGTATATACAGAAGAATGGAAGATTTGTTTTTGATACGAAAAATATTGCGACAATAATGGACGAGCCCACTTTATTTGAGACAATATTGAAAACTATTAGGTATTGAAAAAATCTGCCGGTTTACTTCTTTACAAGGTACTCGAGATAAAGCTATTGCTATTACTACGTTCTCGACACATCATCGACACATCATCGACGGGTTAACAGAATATCTGTATATACAGAAGAATGGAAGATTTGTTTTTCATACGAAAAGTATTGCGACAATAATGGACGAGCCCACTTTATTTGAGACAATATTCGAAGTATCAAAAACAAAACTTCTATTATTCTTTTTATCGGTAATTTACTGAATCATTCGTTAAAACAAATTTTTTTGAAAAATGACTATTGATTAATAAAAGAATTTTGTACTTAACGGTTTTTGTAGATGCTAATTTCTTTTGATTACATTGCTTCTGATTAACAAAGTAGGCGTGCCTTAGGATAATTTTTGCCAATATTTTTTTCGTATTCGGGCAGTAGCAAATACTGAAAATATTTGGTTCACGAGATCAAAGGAAACTCTTATAAATTACCGATAAAGAGCAATACTGGGCGTGTTGTCGGGTTAGTGTTTTTGCTAGGGATGTATCACCCGTCATGGTGAAATCATACATCCAAAGCAAATGTCACAGCAAGAATTTAGCAAAGTATGAAAGCAAACAAAACAATTACGACTCTTAACTAGATTTGGTCAAATGAAAACAAGTTCCATGCAAATTGCAAGAGCGAACTGCAATAAACGTGTGTTTTGTCATTTTCAAGAGGTTTTCTTCTTATTCCTGAAGGGGTAGATATCCGATAAGAGTGAAGACCTCGTGTTTGAAGAAGTCTGTATCACTTAGGGTACACGTATACAGGACTGAAGGAACGTACATACTTAGAAACTGGACATTTTTTATCTGTAAAATTAGAATAAAAAGTTGTTCATAAATTCTATTTAAAGGTCGATCTTTTCCCGTTTCGAAAAATTAATTAAGTGTGCTGAAATAGAGAAAAGCCAGGAATTATTGAACGATACAAATCCGTTTCAGGATGTTTTGCCTAGAAGCAGTTGAGGGAAAAGTTGCATTGATTATTCTTGAATATTTTATGTGTAACTAAAATGCAATATCATGCTGAAATTTCACAAGGATCTGCTGCTTGGAAATCTAGTTATTGCACAGAAAAATAAAAGTGATTAAAGAACTACTTATTGGTGAATAACATAATATCAAATCAGCAATTTGTAGCATTCGCACATGTTTTAATATAGTAAAATGTAGCACGTATATGAATACATTGCACGCCAATATTTTTATGCAAGCCAGTTTTTTTTAATCTAACCGTAGATTAAATTGACACTTCAAAACCGGAAATTTTTAAGTCTTGGAACCTTGCTTATGTAGACAGCTTTAGTAGGATACACTCGGGGTGTCTTTAACACTACTTCTTCTATCTCTTCTTCTGAAAAACATATAAGTAATAAGTTTAATATACCATTAATATAGCTATTAAGGTAGATAGACACCAAGATAGACACCAATATTCATATCCATGAGATTTGTTGTAAGTCGACGCAATTGGAAAACCCATCCCACTTATCTGAAATCTGTAATAAAAAAGTTTTGGTCACCATGCTTGTTTTTTTCCAGAATCGAGGTCAAAGTTTGCCTATTTTTAGCCATTTTTTCACGTAATTTAGAAATAATAAATTTTCATATATTCAAAGGGAAAATATGGATATGCAATTTTTAAATTAATGGAAACGAATCTTTATCCATGAGAAAATATATTTTTGTGAATATGTAGCTTATGATAAAAACTATTGGTAACGATATTTACGGGAAAGGGAGCCAATTCGCGGCAAAGTGGACGAAATATGATGATTTAAATCTGTCAGTCAATTATGACGACACAAAATAAAAAACCGTCAAATTAATGTTCCGGTCCGAAAATCAAACCTACTCCGTATCCGACTCTTTTTAAAATGCGCGTTTGAACTGCGCAGCACAACAGTGTCTATCTACCTCAAGTAAAATATTGTAGCACTTTTGTGTGAAATTTGATTGAAAGTGCAAAATGGTGTTGACAATGTTTGCAGACACTTAAACAGTTGATGTTTGCCTATAATTTTTGTTTTCTTTTAAATGCTAAACATGTAATACGAAACTTATAAACTTAGGCGCTCTTTGTGGAATATGGTCTACAAAGGATTTCATATAGTCTGCGCTGAAAAGACAAGAGTTGATGATTAAATTTCATTTTGGGTGGATTGAATTCATTACCACTTGAACGATGTTGCTGATGGCGGCTGTTAATTCCCGAGGGTATTACCAAATCCAGTAGGCATAACTTGGTTATTGACCGTAAATTTTGATATCTAAAATCACCTGGTCACTTGCGACTCAAGATGGAACAGAGGTCCCGAGGGTATTCACCAGCCAAGCAATCAGACTTATCCGACATGAAAGTTTTGCAATGCGTTTAATAGAAATACTGTTTATGTCTTAATTCTAACCCCGATGCTTCATTCCGTGTACATCATTACATAAGTAACTGAGACTTTTATGTAACTTGGGCATTTTTGAAAATGTGGTTAATCCTTTCGTTAAATATTGTAAAACCAATGATTATCTCTAAAACGTATGAGTATACCCCTTGCCTTTTTCCTAGGTTGGTTTTCGTTTATATTATTTTGAGCATTTAGATATTTGTTTTTTATCAGTGTGTAATTCATACATTTTTTCTGTACACCAATGTGTGTTCTCTGATGCCTTCATAACCACAGGCCGTACTATTTTAAATACAGTGAGCAACTATGTATATGAACACTACAGACCCTTATCATTTGAGCCGTTTACCACTCGGCTATTAATTACCATTAATTGGTGACTTTGAGACATTGAAGTTGTCTTTCTTAGGCCGATGAATGTGTTCTATACCAGCATGATAGGCAGAAGGAACTGGAACAGGTCTCCGTGGAGAGTGATGAAATGTTCGCATGTGAAATTTACGTCTGACAAATCGTCGATGAAATATATATGCAACAATAATTATTATGATAAACAAGCATATAGAGCCTAAAGTTATTCCCACGATAGCACCAACATTTGTATCTCCCTCTGTAGGCGATTCTGTAGAAAAAGCTGCAAGAAAAAAATCAAAACTATGGTGTACATAAAAAAGTTTACTAAATTTTTCATATAAAACTAAAACAGCTCAAAACAAAGTGCCTTAAAATCTTTAACCTTACTTTTAGCATAGCGGGTACTACGAAAAAACATCTTTACCTTTCAACAGCACATGGTGGTACTCTTACTTGTGAGCGAATTTGTGCTTCTAGTGCTTCTTTTTTTTTCGTTGGTTCACTGATCGACGTGTTACTGAACATTTATTTGAACTGTCTTTATTAATGCTGCTCTCTCCGATTGTGTTGGCTCTTTTATGCCATCTTTTTGGATCTGTGGCGTTTTGCGAGGGTATGCCGGACTACTTTCAATTTTTTTCATATGGTTATAGTTATGTTTTGTTTCGTGCTCGATCCTATTCCCTGTTTTTTGTTGATTTTCATTTCTGGATTTTGGGGGATTTTTTTTTGTTTTTTGTTTTTGTTTTGATTTGTTTTTTTTTTTTGTAGGTTTTGGTTTTTGGTTTTTGTTTTTATTTTTTGCTTCTTTGTTTTTGTTTTTCATGGTTTTTGTTTTTGTTTTCATGGTTTTTGTTTTTGTTTTCATGGTTTTTGTTTTTGTTTTCATGGTTTTTGTTTTTGTTTGCATGTTTTTGCTTTTGTTTTTGTTTTTTGTTTTGTTTTGTTTTTTCCTTTATTTTTAGTATGGATTCTCCATTTATTCATAATGTTTTTTTATTCAATTTAGAATTTTACGTCCAATAAGCAATTTGTTTGCTAAAGTAGCAAGAGACAAATGTAATGTTCTCACTTTTAGATCCATTTATTTGTCTGATGAATAAATTTTTTTCAATTTTTAAACTCTNTTTTCATGGTTTTTGTTTTTGTTTTCATGGTTTTTGTTTTTGTTTGCATGTTTTTGCTTTTGTTTTTGTTTTTTGTTTTGTTTTGTTTTGTTTTTTCCTTTATTTTTAGTATGGATTCTCCATTTATTCATAATGTTTTTTTTTATTCAATTTAGAATTTTACGTCCAATGAGCAATTTGTTTGCTAAAGTAGCAAGAGACAAACGTAATGTTCTCACTTTTAGATCCATTTATTTGTCTGATGAATAAATTTTTTTCAATTTTTAAACTCTTTCAAAACTTAATCATTAAGAGGAAGCTCAGTCCTTGATTATCTTTTTTATTTATTTCAGAAATTTTTAGACTCTTTCAAAAATATTATACATGTATAGTACGGGATTCAATTCTTCAATATCTTATACAAACTCTTCTACATCATGTGCTTAAATCAGTTTTCATCTGGTTTTCCACTCAATCTTGTTTTATATCATTTAGGTTCTTATGATATACATGTAAGCCTTTTATATATTTTTAGCATGTTTATATTGTATCATATTTATATATGGAGACAGAATAATATAAGCATCATTTGCTTGTTTGCTTGTTTTTGAATCCCTTTTCTTGATGAAATGACGTATTGTAAAATATTTAGAAAAAAAGAAGGAAAACGGGGAATGTGTCAAAGCGACAACGACCGAAAGGGGAGTAATATCAATGCAAAGCCATTGTAATATCTTCAATGAACGGTGTGGAAACCCCACACCAAATGGCAGTTCGGAATCGGCCCCTTAATAAAGAGTAATTATATCATTTCTAGCAAATAAATATGTTTAAACCGATTCAAATATTTTAACATTTCCGACAAAATATAAATAAATCGGGTGCATAGAGAACAGGTGTAGCGAGTTTTGCTTGTAAACGGAAAAGGGAAGAAATGGCTAGGAGCAGGAAATTTTGACTACAATACATTGTACAACCCAAATCAGGCCGTTCTTGTATCGAGAAAAAAATATAAACTAAGGTTTTTCATTCTGCATGGGATGTGGAGCTTCTCCAAGTAGTTTGTATACAAAATTTCGCGACAAGGCTTTCCGGATATGACCTGTGTACCCCGAATAGACAAAGTGTTCCTCTGATCATAACACGGCTAAGCTCTGTACAAGGAGCCCCAGGAACCATTCCATTTTCCGGGACCCATTAGTCTATGAATAATGCTTCTAAATATTTATACAGAAAACAAACTCTCTTATATAAAAAAAAAAAATCTGACAATCGATTCAAATTGACTTAAGATAATGAAATGGGAACATGCGCAAAAATTATTCAAATGCCATTTCGAAATATGATTGAATAGACTCAAAATACTTACGGCAAGTCTCTGAAAAAAAAATGAAAAAAAATTATATGCATGTAATTACATGTAAAACAACAAAAACAAGATATTGCTCTGTAAAAAAGCGTGTGGACAAAAACATTATATCACCCATTGTAAGAGAAGTAAACGCCGAATCAGACATATAAGTAGGTTTATCTGGTTCTAAAATGCGTAGTGCAGGTTGAGAAAAATGTGAACGAATACTAAATATCTTTAGAACAAAATTAAGGCATATGGTATATTCGACATCGGAATGAACTACCTTTTCTGATTGGATAATATGATAAGAATCTGTTTAATTCTATTGACTACTGGAAATCTCAAAGAATAATTTCACCAAATCAATTGAATTTTAAGGATTTAAACAGTATAAAATTTAATCATCAGGAATGATTTAAATTTATTTTTGCTATATTGACTGTTGAACTGAATTTTGGCTTTTCATATTTTTCATAATTTTAACAGCTAAAACCAACATTGTATGGTCAACAGAATGAACATTCTGGTGAAATTGTATATCAGATAAATACTTATATATTTTATGATAGCTCATATATGAAACAGGAAAAAAAATGGCATCTGATTTTCATACCATACAAGGAAGATTATGTGAAATTAAGACCTAAGAATCCCCGCTGTCTTTGTTGTAATTGTTCAATAAGGTCTGTAAGTCTTGTCATGTGACACCGAGAAATCAAGATAAATTTGCAATTTGAAAACGTTACCCGCCAAAATATGACGTAACAGGATTATGACGTTCCAATTTCATGCGTGAAACGTCATATGAATTTGATTAAAATGCAACTTCCGGATACAAATTATGTACCCGGAAGTTCCAAAATTGAAGGAGACTTACAGAGCCTATAAGACATTGAAAACTTTGTTGGCATTGGTTGTTGTTCGATATTGTAATGGTATCTGACTGTGTTTGCTAAGCCCAACATAATGACAGTCACTCTTCGCATTCTTTGCCCGGTTTTGATTTTAATGTCGATTCAGAGATGAACATTGGCAAAATTAGCAAATTAACAAACTCGGCCCCTAGCAAACAGAGTTCAGGAGCCCAGCCAAAATTTTACTAGCCTAGTACTATATTGTAAAAAAAAGCTTAAAGATGTCTCGGTAGCCACCTTGGCTACTGGGTTTGAAATCCTAGTAGCCCAGGTAAGATTTTAAGGCTTGTACTACTTGACCTGTAAATTTGCATCCCTGTGGTTGCTGAAACTGGTACATTATTTATTACCTAAATAATACTTGCATATATACGTACTGTAATTTCGCGATTTTGATTCTTAAACCCGTTCGCGAGGTTTTATTTTCGTGATTGTCGCTTACCTTTGGCTATGTTTATAATGAGAACAGATTTACTTGAGGAGAAATTTTCGCGAATATGTGGTAATCGCAAAATTCTCGAAAATAAATCCCTCGCGAAAATTTCCCCTTTTACATTATGACTTTCTTACTTTAGGACGTATATTAAAAAGTTACATAGCACTATTTTTCTTCTTTCAAGAATTATTTAAAGACAATTTGAAATATTAATCAAGTTCAAATAACTTAACTTGCAACAAACACAATAAGGCGTTACATTTTTTACCACTATAATGTTGATCTGCACAACACACGTTTTACTGACTCATCTAAATGGGGGTAATAACAAAATTAACGAACACAGTTGTCAAGAGCCGAAGTCCATGAGACAAAAAGACAAATGAGGTAGAAACCACCGGAAAAATTGTCGACCGCAATGGTCCTGAATTGGTACAGGCATTTTAAAAGAAATATAAGATATCAGCATCAATCTGTTGCTTTTTGAGATCCCAAAAACAGCTTGTTTTTTGCAACGAGTTTCCAAATTAAGCATATATATTTGCAATATACATATCAGTCATCGTTTCCTATTTTAGAAGTACAGAGTACACAAATAATTTAATTTTGGAGTTTACATATCTTTACATGCTGTATTTTGAGTGATCAATCTTAAAATATATATAGTGTTTATCAAAATTAGAAATATGACGCGTCTGATTATTTGGGGTTTGATTGTTGATTGTTTGATGTATTTTTGCAATGACTTTATCCGGGAATTATGTGATTATCAGACTTTCTTGGTGATTTTTTGATTGCCATATTTAAGGAAAATATTGCTCAAATTACCCCTATTTCAAGTAAATAATAATAATTTATTGATTGTACATTGTATTTGGAGAACTTTTATGTTACTGAACTCCTAGGTACCCTAGGAGCTCCTAGGAGCACAAACATAAACTTACCATATGGTGTTAACGTTATTGTAACACTATCAGAACTTGATGTACGTGATGACGGTGACTGTCCCGCAGCACAACTTCCGGGGTCAGTACTGACTAAAATGTTATTTCCAGACCGAACTGCAGCCTAACAAAATAGAAATATGATGATGATGAAATAAATATCTCAATTCCACACATCTGTGCAATCAAAGTAATCACAAATTTCTTCGGAGGTATTTGTTTCCGTGATGCACCTGTTATAATGAATTAAGATAAGTACCGAAATGAATAAAAAGGAATGTAAAAGATGGGATAACAGGAAACATCTACAATGGCCGAAAATTACAGTCGCATGCCACAATCTGCATGGGAAATAAACAGGAAAAACACAAACAAGACAAAAGACAAACTAAACAACAATAGGAACTCGGGACAGCCGGACTTGGTACCGGCACTAGCAAAAGCCAGCGGTAGGGTTAAACCGGTTTATATGTACCCAAACCTCCCCTTTGTCTGAACATGAATTGTTCGTTAATAATTTCATGTTTTGACGTAAACTGGGCACTTTGTAGATATGAGTTTTGATTATAGATTATTTTGTTCAGTACTTTAATATTCTGAACATAAGAAAAATAACACAGATAAATTATTTGCTACTCTGAATGGGGAGGGAGGGGATAACAAAATTACCAAAAGTCCAGGAGACAGAAAGGCGAACCGGAGAAACTGTCGACCGCAATAGCCCTGACTTGGTACAGGCATTTCAACAGAAATTGTGGATGGTAGGTTAAATCGGTTTTATGGCATGCCAAACCTCCGGGTAGCAACTCCACAGCAACAGCTATTGAAAGGTCGTGGACAGTTAAAAGAAATGATGATCACGGTACTAAATAAAAAAAGAATCTTATTGGAGTTCGGACCGAAACTTTTTTCCACAAGGGACAGATGTTAAAGAACTTTTTTAATGGTCCTATGAGACGTATATATAATCAAAGCAAATGCAGCTTTCATTTTTTTTCTCAAATCTGAGCTTTTCAGCGAGGGATGAAGATTTTATGAGGCACCTAAAATTCTTTTCTCAGTGAAAACTTATACTTGTATTTACATAGTGTCCATTATAAATGCAGTTATTGGATTTCTGTCCGATTTTACCTAAACATGTGTCAAATCTCTATACAGTGTTTTCCAATCTCCAGTGCCAATGTTTTACCTTTTATATCATACTTTATATACATGTATAAACTGTCTAAACCAAATACTGTACTCTTGAGTTCCTTGTTTCTAACCAAAAAAGTTCTTTTATTACACAAAAATTAAAACATTCTGCTGATTTTGGAAAAAATGGGGTTTATATTGTATACCACCGCATCCAAATTGTTTTTCGTCAGTTAAAAAGTTCGTTACTGAAGAAGGCCAAAGGCCGAAACGTCTTGGACATAGATAAGTGCTGGACAAGTATTAGAATTTGCGAACAGTTGTCATGTGGCGCATGTCATGGCGTACTTCAAATTAATTGACTGTAAGCTGCTTTTAAGTATGGCGGCATTATTTTAAGCAATAGCGGCATTCATTTATTTAATGGGTCAGAAATCTGGTCTTGTCAAACAATACTAGTATTAATGAATTCCTTTCAGCATTCGATCATAGAAAATCTCCTATCTTGGAGGTCTCGTATTCTACCTAAAACGGAAGTCTGTATAAACTAAACATGCGTTGACATCCCTTTCGGATCACCTGCTGTCAATCTGGGTTTAGCGGGAGTTCACACTGTGAGTTACTGTCTTGCTGAGTGCATTGGTTTTGAATGTTTTTCTCTCATTTCTGCTTTTTGTAGCTGTTTTGTGTCATTGTTTTATTGTGTTTTCGTTTAAGCCATATATCTGAACTGTGATTTTTGTGATCCTTTATTCCTGTGGTATTCTACTGATGTGTTGTAACAATATGTGTTTCTTTTATAGTCTGGATCTCAGTAATGTGAACAAGTGCTTAGTCCGAACAGACAAAAATCAGTCCAACAAATTTTTGAGACAAGTTATACTGTATTAAATATTTAACGAAAGGATATGGAGTAAATGAACATGAGACCATAACACATATGTTAACTCACACTGCAATAATTTTTATGAGCTGTATGGCCATTTCGGAAATTTATTCCTCGTCAGCAGCACTAGAACCCAAACAAAGGAAATCCACAATTTCAAAAAATGCTTACAATGCATAAAACCAAACGAAATCAGAATAATCAGTATTGTTATACCTTATAATATATTTTCCTTATATAAATGCATTGGGGAAAATGTCGACAATTTGTCTGTTTTTTTTTCTCAAACCAAAAAGCGATCTGTTGACCAGTCAACAGTTTTCAGTCTGTTGACCGACATCGATCTATTGACCACCTGCCTTATTTTGATTGGTTCAAAAATATCACGCCCATATCACATGATCTCCTGTCGTCTGCATAACCAAATTGGCGACGTGAATTGTATTCAGATGAAATGGAGCATGTTCATTGAACATGATAAGGTATAACAAAACAGTTATAGACTGGGTCCTCAAAATACAGCTGTTTTGTTTGACCCTCAGACTAAACTGTTGCACTCAGCCTTCGGCTTCGTGCAACAGTTCAGTCCTCGGGTCAAACAAAACAGCTGTTGTTTTCGGACCCAGTCAATAACTGTATAATATCAAATATAGGTAAGGAAAAAACTACGATGGAGGGAGTTAATCATTAGGTTTTAATATTTACATAAATTTAGATAATAGAAATTGAACAAAATGCACACATGAGATATAGTTTGAATCAGTGTATTTAGCAATATCTATATTTACAGACTCTCAGCTTGGGCAGCTATCTTTTTCCTTCAAAATGTGTGTTGAGCCATTCGATTTACATGTATTTGATACCTACTAAGCAAGTAAATAAAGTATCCTCCGCACCATTTGAGTTAATTACAGTCACAAAATAATTGCTCCCGTCAGATAAATATGTTACACAGTTGAGGTGACCAGGATCTAAAAAGCAAAAAGAATCTTTTCAACATTTTAGAAAACTTATCCACTAGTTCATTTTTTAAATATGGGACCAATAAATGAAATTGACAGTCAAAAAATGTTCACGCTTAATAAGGAGATCGTCCTCATGTTTATGGTATTTCTATCAACTTTTCGAAGCCTTCTCGTTTCATCCATTTAAAAACTTAAAGTTTACAATTTGTTACGCATAACTTCAATACGTTCTTTTCATTGTGTTCATTCTAGATCTCATAACGATTCTGGAAAAAATTGTATTAGATCCTATTTATAATGTCAAATTCATTTAGGGTAAAACGCTGACCTATGAAAAATGTAGGAGCTAACTTCCCGCCAAATTTTTAATCACCAGTATGTCATAAGATAATCAACCTACAAAAAAATGTACCTATTCTGAAATCCAACTCATTTTTAAATTGAGAAGCGGACTTTCTTACGTTTACAAATTCGGCGTAGTAAGATGCGAGTATATCAAATGGCTAAGGTTCTTGATATTAATTGACCATAAGTAACTACAACCCTAATACTCTCAGAAAGTACGTTTCCGGTAAAGCATACACACTGAAAAGATTTCGATTTAACGATAAGGGAGCATGGAGAATCTGTTTTCTTTATTTTTCGTACCACGTGAACACACACTTGAATTTTAAGTTGAAATGGTTGTCTTTGGATCCTATTTGTTGTCTCATCCACATACTACGTATATGGATCCAAAGTTTTCCTATTCCTTATTCGCTAGTTTTGTAAATTTATTCATATTGGAAAACAGTGTTTAATTTATAGTACTAAAGATGCAATATTTGGTACGAAAATAGTAAATATCTTTACAAAAATTGGAAAAATAAATAAACATAAATAACGAACGAAGTCAAAAATCATATGCAAAATAAATGAATAAAATCTCATACTAATTTGATTTGGTTTTACAATAAAAGTAAATCTTTGCTAAATCTTGAATCAGTATTAATATAAAGGGAAGTAACTCTATCACATTGATTATGTGTGTGTGTGTGTGTAAAATCTAAACTTCAATCTAACTACGTTTTGTTGTGATATCATTAAGTTCTTTTTTAATTTACATCCATCCTGTGTTTTATTTTGTGTATATTGGTCGAATACGTGTAGTGAAATTTAAATTTGTAGGAAATTCCTTGAGGTAACGATTTTACCTGAAAAAATTTTATTTTGTGGTTGAAGCTTGCCTGGTGTTAAATGCTTACCTTGTCCAAACAATTTTGTTGAACACTGTGTGTAGTTTACATTAATGGTGGTCCTGTTAGAGCATGAATCCCAAACAGATTCCGTCCCACAGTATGACGTTGTACCATCATTTACGGTGTATGAAAACACCCCAAGTAAGATGTCAGGCAAATATGTGTTGATGTCAGTTTGTCTACCTACAAGTAGATAGAAACACTATTATCATTTATTTTTCGGGGTGTTTAAAATATATATATATATATATATAAATGTTATCGGCTATTTCTTTAATCTAGCAGTTCATTTGACAGTTTTTCTTGCCATCACACGTATTTGATAGAAAAAGTAGATATAAGGCGGGGGGGGAGGGGGGGGGGTTACCGAGGAATCCCGCAATCAACTTTTTGCACATGTGAACCATAGTTACATGTATAAAGTGATAGAGTTGAATTGTAGCAAAGTTTCATTCAATATTGTTATTGAAATCAACTCATCAAGAAGAGGATCTAATAATCAAATAATCCATAAAAATACAAAAGAACATAAAAAATCACAAATAAATTCCGATTAAGCAGGTAATAAAAAAAAACGAATTAGAAAGCCTTTAAATAACAATGCATTTTCTTTGGTAAAAGCGAAGTGTACATTTTTTCCATTGATTTATTCACTTTTTTACCTTTTGGGGCCATTTAGGGTTTGCTATATGGTGTGAGGTTTCTCACTGTGTTGAAGACCGTACGGTGACCCCTACATGCTTTGTTTTTGGGTCGTTTTAACCTGGATATGGGATGTTGTCTCCTTGACATTTACCCCATTTCCTTTCTTTTTTCATATTAACCTTTCACATAGAGTCGAGCGTTAATTAATTTGTTTTAATTGCATCAAAATATTGCAAAATTTCATAAATTGTACAAATTCTGGAACACCATTTAAAAAAGTCTATCAAACAACTGTTTTTAACTTTCATTTTACGTGGTAATAACAGACGGATAATTGCTGCCCCATGAAGAAAAAAAAGGTAACCGCCATCATGAGAAAAAATCCTATAATTACGAGATAATGTCTCATACAAATATTATGAGTTATAATATCAAAATTATGAAAAATAATTTTCATAATTACGATATATTATTTTATAATTATAAGAAGTCATTACAATGAGATGTTATCTCATTATAATGAGACGAGTTATCTCATAATACCGAGATTTTATCATATAATTAACTTCCTGCCCCTACCAATTCCTCCCATTTTCCAGTGGCAATCAAAACTCGTTATCCCGGTTGCCCCTTCCACCTTTGTTTCTTTCTTGCTCTTACTTATATTTTTTGAATTGATTAACTTGTTCTCGTCCTGATATAGCTGAAATATTGCTCATTGGACGCTAAACTCTAACCAATCAATTAATCAATCAAATAATCAACTACATAATGAAATAACTGAAAATTTTAGTCTCTGTAGTTCTCCTTTTAGACAGCTTTCAAATGTATGTCACTTCAATATGGATAAAATAAAAATATTTGGAAGACCACAGACAGAAAGATGTATCAAAATTGCATAAAAAAAGAATAACTTGTAATAAATGTGAGATGTTACCTTATATATCTGGTAAATATGACAAAATTTCATGAATAATAAATAGATAGTAATAGTGGAGCACCTGAAGTCAATTTTTTAAGATTTTAATCAACCTACCTAACATCAGGCTACATTATACATCATTTGAAAGATAATTTTGTTCTCTATCCATTTTTACCGTTCGTCAAATGTGGAAGTGGTCACGATTTTTGTAAATGAAGGTCAAAGGTCAAACATCTGAAATTCTGGTAAGCGCATTGCAGTCACATTTCAATCAATAATTTCAACGTGAAGTTAAAAAAATTGTACTAAATTGTACTACAACTGTAAAAACCATGGCTAAATTTGATGTCAACGTGAATGATGACATGTATAACCATTAAAGTTTATTTTTCAACTTCATGTTGAAATTAATGACTGAAAAGTGACTGAAATGAGTTTACAAGAATTTTCAAAGTTTGACCTTTGACCTTCATTTAAAAAAATCTTGACCATTGCCACATTTGACGAACGGTGAAAACGGACAGAGAACAAAATGACCTTTCGAATGATGTATAATATAGCCTGATGGTAGGTGGGCTGATTACAATCCTAAACTAGACGCCTTTTTGAATTTCGTTGCTCCACTATAAATAATGATTTGTTACCTTGTTTGACAAGTACTTGATACTCCTCGGTACCAGGTCCACTGGTTGGGTTGCATATAGTACTAATGTCATATGTCGCTGATACACTATCAAATCTTACTAGTTTTATGCGTCGTGTATATGTTTCTTGTGGTTCTTTATCTGAAAAAAATGAACCCTTGGAAATGACAAAAACGTACATCGTACAAAAACGTACAAACGTAGTTTGTCTTTTATTGCAGTGTGGAGTTGGTAAAACAATTCCCCGTGGTAGAGATGTATGCTCTTTATTTTTCTTAGATGTGGTGTACTTGTACGTGAGATAATATCTCATGTGTACACTTTGTTTAATTACTATTATCTAAATTTATGTAAATTCTAAAACCGCATGATTAACTTCCACCATCGTAGTTTTGTCCTTAGCTATATTTGATATTACTGATTATTCGGATTTCGTTTGGTTTTATGCATTTTAACATTTTTTGAAATTACGGATTTCCTTTGTTTGGGTTCTAGTGCTGCTGATGAGGAATACATTTCCGAAATGGCCATACAGTTCATTAAAATTAGTGCAGTTGGAGTTAACATATTTGTTATGGTCTCATGTTCATTTACTCCATATCCTTTCGTAAAATATCAAATGAAATTCATAAAACATACATACAAGCCAATAATGAAACGTCGGTTTATTGTTTTTTTTTACATTTACGCTGTTAAGGTGATGTGTCGTTCACATATACATAGACAATCTGTAGTTTGTAGCTTGTGAAAAAAGGAAAGTGAGCCACAGTGATACTTGGGTAAAGACGGATACCTGCAAATCAAAACTGGTACAGATGCCACATTTTTCTCTATGGGAAAAATTTGAACATTGATCCATTGCCAGACACAGAAAGACTGCATAAATGTGCCAAACAATAAAAGAATATAATTCATGGTTTATGTATTATATCGTAGGTCTTCTACAGCAAATTAGAAAAGAGATTTAGAATAAATATTGCACAAATTAAGCATTTTTCCTATTTTTAGTCATGGGTGGCTAAACAGTTTTAACTTGCTGTTATGACATATGATTTTATGATTTACTATATGTATGTTTCCATCTTCATTACTTCGTTTCTTGGTAACCAAATGGATATTTGTACTGTTGTTTTTTTGTTTTTTTTTTTATCGTTAATCGAAGGTCTCGCGCAATAAAATGCATGCGCGAGCTTTAGCTAGGACATTTATCACAAACTGTTTCGACACGCCTACTGGTTGATGGCCAGGTGTTCATATGAAATATGTATCTTATACATATTTTTGTGTTTTTTTAATTTTTTCTGGCATCGTGTTTTTTTTTCAAGAAAATTCAAAAAGTGCTATCAACAAAATGTCAAGACCCCTTGTATTTAGCAGATACTTCAAATCCTTATAACAAAGCAGTTGTTAAATATTTACCAGCCCAAAGATAATATCTGTAACTATAAGACGTCAGCGTTGTGTACTGCATACAGAGAATTCCAGAATAGTCCACTTCAAACAGTCTAACGGTGTTGTCAGATCTGAAAGAAAAGCATGCGCATGACAGACAATTTTGAAATGGAATATACATGAGTACTCGGTTGACTGTATTACCCGCATCTTCCGGTGCAAGAAACAGTTAAATATTGCACGTCATACAAACATACATTTGTACGTGAATTTCAAAATCATATGGATATACGTTTTTGTATTTTAATTACTTGATTTAATTAATTTATTGCAGAATGTTAGGCATGATAAATATTTATGACAGCATAATTTTCAAGTATCAGATTGAAATATGACAATGACCACATTATGGACGATATTTGGTAAACAAATAAAAGCCATAACTGCATGTACCTGTACCAGCAGTCAAATTCCTTGTTACATGCATGTACAATTTCAGAGGGGGTGGACAGGGGGTGTCTTTCTCCTTTCTCCCACCCCTTGCTCCTTTCTCCTGCTCCTCCTTCATTTTTCCCGTCCCCTTTCTCCTGTATCCCGCCCCCTTTCTTCTGGTCTCCCTTTCATTTTCTTTTCTCCCTTTTTGCCCCTTTCACCCGCCCCTCTCTCCTTTCTCCTGTTTCTTTCTCTCTTTTCCCACCCCGTCTCCCTTTACCCTGTCCGCCCCCTCATTTTAATGTCTACACAAACTTTTCTACTCAGAAAATCTTAAACACACATCTTGAAAGAAGACATTTTACTCACTTGAACAAAAACATTGACGCTTGTTCATTAACACATGTGAACGAAGACAGTGTCTTTATATGAAAAGTAAACGTCCATCCACTTAGTTTGCCGGTAGTTTGGGTGAACTGGATATCTCCTGCTTCGCTATCCCACCACTGTCCATCTAACGCAGATGGTAGACTACAATCACTATTAACTGCAATGAAACAAAAAAGTCACCTGATGATGCAGACTGAATTACCAGATACATTAAAACCTGTCTAATAGGATAAAAACCTTGCGGAATTTACTTAAATATCCGATGAAATGATACAATGAAAACCGTATGATGAATGAAGGGTACTCACCATGTGTGTATTTTTTTTGTATTTAAATTAATCTGGTTTATATCGTATCTGGTGGGTTTTGAAATATCGGATACATTTGTAGTTCTGTGTTGAATAGAACGTTACAAATCTTAATTAAACTTATTTATGACAAGGTGCATTTCCTTTTAAATTAAACAACACATTCCATATAAGATTGCATGTACCCCGTTTCTGTCAATCTTCTTCTTAAATCTTTATAAGTTTTTTCCTTTTACAAAAATTCATTCCCGTCTTAGAAAAGCAAACATTTCGAACAAAAAAATCTTCTCATAAAAAGGAAAGAAAAACGATTGAATTGTTTTGAAAGGTACTTATTCCTCTCGTTTCAATATTTTTTTAACATACTATACATGTTTAATGACGACCATTTGATTTTCAGGAGGATTACACAATTTTGTTTTGAAAAATTGTGTTTTTTTTAATGTATCTCGATTTTATTTTAATTAAATTGCACATCAAATTATTTATTTTTATTTTTCACACACTATTTTTCCTTCAGATAAAAATCAAATTATTTATTTTTCTGACTATTTATTTCACTAGCACCAAGATTACTTTTTTTTATTTACAAAATCACCCCACCCCTTTAAAACAAAATTGCCGTCCCCTAATTTAAAATAAAGACTTGCTACACATAACAATATCAATTTACCTTTTGGAAGAAACTGTATGCCAATTAAGTATGTACAAAAAAGGGAATAAAACATCATTAAATTTTATAATGTCCATATCATTAGTTAAACAATGATTACTATTGAAAATATTTGCAATTTGAGAATACACTTGTATCACACCGGAATTATTCGTTGTTAAATTCATTTAAACTTTCAATCTGTCAAAATGTATCTGGTCTAATGCACATGATCTGTTGAAATCAATGAATGGGGTCATTCACTTTCCAATCAGTTGTTTTTATTAGTAAGTACTAATGCATGGTAGTTTATTAAGTACATGGGGTGACAAAATCTGTAAATTGCCCACTACATTTAAATGTTCGAAGACGCTTCCTTTACAGATTTTTAAAGGGTTCTTAACATCAAATTACCCCCCCCCCTCCCTGATATTTGCCTATGGACTCAACTTGCCTTAGTTAAGACTTGCCTTAGTTGAGACATTTGCCCATTCCTCCAATGGTATAATATCATGAAATGCTCGTCCATTTATTTATATAAAAGTTACTTATATAGTGAGAATTATCACAAGATATAGACTGCCCGAGGGATAACGACATGGACTGACACCTGGATAATGCCCGAGCCGCAGGCGAGGGTATTATCC
>MJUU01062860.1:0-13824 GCA_002080025.1 Modiolus philippinarum
GATATCATCACGGGGTGAAGATACAGGACGAAACATGACGTCTGTATGACACATGCAGGATTTTTGTATTTATAACTAAATATATGATAAATGATATAATTAATGGAAATTTATTTGAATGTATGAATAAGCTAAAATAGTAAAATAAAAATGATAATTAAAAAAATATAATTATAAAGATATGGTAATGATAACAGTATGTCTGATGAAGAATTGATAAAAAATACTTCTTAATCCACAAAATTTACCAGAAACCAAAGGCATTTGCACATTATTAAATGAAATGTTCACTAGACGTGACGTTGAGTTCAAAATATTTAAGTTTCCCTCCTCAGATGTTGAATATACTAGACATACTTGGATACTCTTCTTTTTTTCTATTTTTATATCTATATTGCTGTATTTTTCTTGTATATCTTTCTTGTATGTTGTTGCTTATAAATGTATTTGGATCACGAATCACATGTTGTATCACTGTGCTATGTCCAATAAAGTTATTTGAAATTATTGCGTCGATCGAAGTTAAAGCTATCACCTTAGCAACATGTTGTTATTAGCAGGTGTATACATAATGGTTTAATTTCATTTTTTAGAGCAATTGCATTCAGACTGTAACTCTGTTATATTGCATTGTACAGCCTTGTATAGGGGGTGTATTAATAATCCATATCCCTGGGAAATTCCCAAAAGTGTTTGAAGCAAATAATCCATATCCCTAAAATATTCTTCAATATCCCTAAAATAGACGTCATTTTTCGAAAATATTATCTGATTTTTTTGTAATATATATATATAACCCATATCCCTAAAACAAAGTCAATAATCTACATCCCTAAAATAAAAAAAGGAAATAATCCATATCCCTAGAGGACAAATGATTCATATCCATAAAACCCCCATACAAGGCTCATTGTTATGCTTAAATAGTTTGACTTAGGAGACAAATAAGATATCGCGAGACTGGTATTTGTTATACAACATATCAAAATCCCCGTTAAGTAGCAATATACCATTTTTTTTATATCGTCACCAACATCAACAGTTCACACAGCTAGAGTCTTAGTTTTGTAGAGTCCTTCTTCAGTTCTGTCTTTCTGTTTCTCTCTCTCTCTCTCTCTCTCTCTCTCTCTCTCTCTGTGTGTGTGTGTGTGTGTGTGTGTGTGTGTGTGTGTGACATGTTGTCTCAATGTGTTAAATCTGTTTTTTTTTGTTTTTTTTTAGAAATCCCCTTTCTCTCCTTTGGTTTGGTATTTGTTTGTATTATGTACCATGTCTGACATTTACCTTCGGATTAAGTCTGACGATGTTTTCATTCTTAGTTTGCAACTTGAAACCTTGAAGCAAATAAAATTACATGTTAGTTGCAACATGAGCACTTTTTTCTAAAAATTTTCAAGTAATTCCTAAAACAGGAAAAACACATAAATGGCATCTCCATAAATTTAAAATAAAAATAGCCACAGAAATTCTGAATAAGAGACACATTCTTTTAATCTACATGAAAAGATTATATTTCTTTTATAAAATGCAATCTATTATCACGATATTGTCTACATAGACAGTAACTAAGCTTCCCTCGAGTAAGACAAGAGAATAAAATATCTACAATAATCATCGAATTGAAAGGATATCTATATATATACGTTTCATACGATTTGAAATGGATATTGTCGTTCTTTAATTTTGTCTATCTAGACTTTCGTAGGTATGTCTGTGACTATAAACGACACTCGCTGTGGCCTTTGAGGGGAACTAATCCTTGGCTTTTAGCGTTTGGCTTTTGGCTGAAAATTTACAAGATTTCGTAAATGTTAAAATTTTTAAAATAGCGTTTTGTAAAGCGTTGACAATTTTCCGAAGCTTTTATACTTCCCATGGTCAGTTCTAGAACGTTCCGTGAGGTTTGATAAAGGGGAATTCATCAAATTTGATATTAAAAATATTAATAGTGTATTGGCTTTTAGCCTTCTTTGACCCTAAATATCTGTGTAATTGGTGACCTAATCTATTACTCAAGATCTTGCATAATGGTGTCGTGTCCAGCGTAACATTATTTGCTTAGGGCCGTTCATTTACATCTTATTACATGTTTGAAGATTAAGTCTAATACATCTGCAGATAATAATTGTTAACATTTATTACCCAACCACGTACTTGTCATGAATTAGCAATTTTGTTCATATGTAATACATTGAACTCATTGACCGTATTTTAACGACATATTGGTCTCTAAAATAATTCTACTTTAATTTATAAGAATATACTTTTTAGAATAACTACGTATTAAACTTTTAATGAAAAAACTATGGTATCACAATACCCCCTTGTCCGATAAAATTTTTGTCCTCAAAAATAATACATTCTCATCCCTTTCAAGTATCGGAAAATGTTCAAAAATAGTAAATAGTAAATACGGATAAAAATGAAATATATTCTAAAATCATAACAAAAATACCGTAATTACATCACATTTGTATTGTTTCTTTAATTCAAGACAAAATATTCAAAAACATATTGTCATGTTATTACTCCCCTTTGGGTCGTTGTCTCTTTGACACATTCCCCGTTTCCCTTCCTTTTTCTACAATAGATATATACATAAACAATGGAAAAAATGTATATAAACATTGATAAAAAAATACATTAACATTCTGAAAAAGAAAACATTCACAAAATATATTGATAAAGTGGTTTGATCAAGTACTACTCAAGTGATAGTATATCCAGCGTTTTATTTAAACTAAATGATCTAAATTTGGATACAAATTGTTTTTGAAATCAAACTTGCTTTTGCTGTTAAAAGTAAATTCTGGAACCGGCGTTGCCAAACCTTGGTGAGCAATAAGTATGTATGCACAATATGGACGTGATAAAATATTACGGACTTTAATTGTCTCAAAACAACCCAAATGCAGCTCTGTCTTTATTGTAATACCCTGCTTCGTGAGTCTATTGATCACTTTGAACCCTGGCCATTCAATAAACAGTTTTCCAAAGGAAATTTTATAACTCTTAGATTTGCAATTGTAACAGGTGCTTGTATTTCCAAGTAAGATGGACACAATGGCAAAGATACAATTGGTATTGTTACACATGATCCTCCAGTTTGGAGTTCTAACATTAACGTAGTATTTTGTGACTTTCGTTTGAATAATAAAAATATGACAATAAATAAAAGTATTAAAACAAAAATTCCTATAACAACTGAACCATGTATCCAGGTAAATTCTTTTAGAATATTTTAATGGAGAATTGTCTTCAACAAGTGGTGTCGTTGGTTTTATGTATACAAATGATGGTACTGTTGCTTTTGAATGTACATTATACCTGTTGTAACACAAGGATCGCGGTGCTAAGCTTTCTAAGTTTCAAAAATGAGTATAAAAATGCTATAAAAAATACTTCCAACAGTGATTGAAGCAATAGCGAGGTATCCATTTAAATTAGGCCAATTTGAGTCTAATTGAAGAGTACCTTCCAAAAGAGGTTCTGCCAAATTTTTAAAAACAGCTTCATCTCTCTTTGTTGCTTCAACCACCTTTTTAAGGCTTAGCTGATATGATTCATCTGTTGCTAATATTTTGTTGAAACTGTGATTGTATACTTTGATATTTGGAATAGATATGTGAACTGCTTTTTCATAGTATACGCTTCCAAAAAATGATTTAATTTTATCAAAACCAAAAAATGCATGTAAAAGTGCTAAATTTACAGAATATAGTCTACTTGTGTGTTGCTTTCTTTCATAACAGTTCATTATTCTGGGTGGATATGTAAACGTGTTTGTTCTGATTAAACATAAACATGGAATGTGTTGAACGCAAAACGCACAGCCTTGAAATGTACTTGTTTGATTTGGACATGTCATTGTAAATTGCGGTATGTTTGAGAGTAGTACTGATGTTGATGTGAGTTCATAAATGTTTGAGTTTAAATTTTCTGTTAAAAATTGAAAATTACAATGTTTAAAAACATTCTCCCTTTTATCATGAAATAATGCAAAAATACAGTCTTCCCACTGGGCTTCTTTGACTGGTAGTGTTGTACTGCAGGTAATGAATGCACCAATTTCACATGTACTCAAAATGTCTGTTTCTAAAGTAACAAAATGACGACTATCGGGTGTTATTGCAAAATATTGTGGAATATTCAGAATTTGTGTCGCATGCTTTGCATTTGTCTGATTTGTAGGTACTGACATTATCTTGTACAGATTTAAAGCTGTTGAAAAAGGAGTTATGGGAAATTTTACTGTTATATATAAGTGTGTGTTGTGTCTTAAGAAAAAGAACTTGGCATTTTGATAATATAGAGATGGCTTACTTCGTATCAAATGAAATTTTGGGAAATCTTTTTCGAGAATTTTAACAATGTCATTCAAAGTTTGTTCTAAACGGTGTTTTGGTATCAGGTGGGGTTTTATTTTACCACTGACTAATGTTTGAATTGAAGACAAAAGTGTGACAAAATTTGTTTGAATTGTTCCTGCTTTGTTTACTTGATCCATAGCTATATTTGACAAATTGGCAACTATCGCATTTAAATTAGGATAAGTTATTGTTAAATTTGTTATCATTTGATAATTTAAAGTCATCCCTTCTTTAATCTTATTTAGTCTATTATTTGTAATTTTCATAAATGACGACATATGGTTACCATGTTGTTCTAATACGTGACTGATTTCCCTATCTCTTTTAATTAAAACGTTAATGTGTCTTGCCAAAATATTAACGTCATCCATGGTGGCAGTACCAAAAAAAAAACATTTTGCAACTTCGGTATTTAGTTATTTGTTACCACTGGGTCGATGCCTCTGCTGGTGGACTGTTAGTCCCCGAGGGTATTCACCAGCCCAGTAGTCAGTACTTCGGTGCTGACCCGAAAGCCGATTCGATTTGGAACCTTACAATATCTAATTTTTGTAAATTTTGTTGAAACTAAGGAGTATCTCCCTCATGCAAAGCTCTGTCCTTAGCTGATTTTGGCTTCCTATTTAGATCATATCTGGTAATTTGTTCTCTATCAGTTTTTAAACATCTTTGACTTGATGGTCTTCCAAACGTTTAGATTTTATCTGCACTGAAGAGACATAAGTTGTCGAAATGCGCATATGCAGAATCAAGATTCACAGTAACTTCGGTATTTAGTTATTTGCAAGTGAACCTACAAATGACAAAAGTGCTCTTTGTTTTCTTTTCTTAGGGTTTAAACTTGAATGTGGAATTAATTGGTGAATTTGTGACAATGTTTTGTTAACAAAAGACAAAGTGTTTTCTTTAATCGCATTTAAATGAACAACGGCATTATTAACCAATAGACAATTTGAAGCTCCTGTGTGACATAATGGAATGTTTTGAATTTTAATGTCGCTCGGCAATTCTATCTGAAAAGTATGCTACCAATATTCTAGATAAGTATAATTGTGGTTGACTTTTAAAAATTACTCCGTAATTCAATCGATGAATGAGTCCTTCTGGTGAGGTATTAATGGTCTTTTGGCCTCCAACAATGGTTAGTTGTATCATGAGTAATGCAAGAAGCACAGTTACAAGGCTAATCTGATTGCTCACTTTATACCCTATCAAAATAATAAAAAAATAAGTGGTTAGTCTAGTAAAATGTTGATCAGACATTTACTTTCATGAAACATCCCACAAATTTAGAGGAACTACTTTTAGAAATAAAATATAGCCAAAATAAACGAAGTCGTATTACGATCAATCACAAAAACCTCATAACTTTACCTCTGTTATCACTCACTTTTTGAACTTACCCTTGTTACATCATTACGACTTTTAGGCCTTAATTTGACACTTACCTTCTTTTTTTTCTTTTAGTCTGCTGTCTTAATGAAATAATTGGTCGTTACCTTGTTTTGTATAACGTATGTGATACCCTTCCTTCCGTCTCTCCGTTACATTGTCGGCAGGTTGCCAAGACGGTTCAGACCCGTCTATAATGTGGTTTCCCGTTAAAATATTTCATACCTTAAATCTTTTCTACTTCATACATGGCTTCGTCATCAGAAGACTCGACATTTCCATGCTGTGAATTTTGAACTTGGCTGTTGATATTATCCTCAATAGTCAAATCGTCATTGGCCTCTCTAACATCGAGTTCCATATTACCTTCATCAGTTTGTTCTTGTTGTGTGTGCTGATCTGGTATGCGATGTGGTCTTGGATCATGATAACGGCGTAAATGTTGTGCATTTATAAATGATTTAAGAGGTTTGTGAGACTCACAATTTATCAATTTGTAGGTATGGTTCGGTCCTAATTCAGAAATATAGTAGGGTCCGTTTGATTTATCTTGTAATTTCTTTGACAATCCTGTAGGTACTTTATGAACTCTTAAAAGAACTCTTTGTCCAACACTAAAATCTGGTACCTTTGACTTCTTGTCATAATGTTCTTTACTGTAAACCGGGAAACTTTCGCGCCGTCTTTATTCCGCGGTAAATTGACGGCAATTTAGTTCGCGCAGTTTTGAATTCGCGCTGTCAAATTATTGACCATCGACTTCAATAATAGACAAGTATATTCGCGCCGTTTTATTTTCGCGTTTCCATTCCGAACGCGAAAATCGCGAAAATAAAGCTGCCGCGAAAATTTCTCGGTTTACAGTATTCCTTTCTTTGGCTTTTCTTTATATTGTCTGTGGCAATTTATTTTGTAACTTTCAATTTTCGTATAACATCAGCAATATGATCTTTGGCCGTCTGATTCATACTTTCCTTTGGCTTTATGGCAACAAATGGTAAATTCATCTCTTTCCCGAAAAGCAGATAAAAAGGTGAAAACTCAGTACTTTGTGTACATGGAGAACTGCGCAGCGTCATCATTATTCCTGGTAATAATGTCGGCCAATGGTTATGGTCTCGGTCGCAATATGCTCTCAGGCACTGACTTAAAACTGAGGTCTCTCAACTGTAGAGTTAGTTTGTGGATGATAAGATGAAGTGTAATTCCGAGTTACATGAAAAAGTTCACATAATGCGCTTACTAGTTTAGACATTTCTACTTCTATCAGATAGAATAACACGTGGGGACCCAAATCTACAAAAAAAACTCCTCGTATAAAACTTTTGCAATATGTTTCGCTTCCTGTGTCTTCAACGCAAAACACTCTGTCCATTTTGAAAAACTATCATCTTTCATGAGCACATACCTGTATCCTTCCTTTGTCTGTGTAAGCTCTAAAATGTCAATGTCTCTCATCTCTCAAAACTGTCAACAATAGGCACATTGGTTAATGGAGGTTTCTGATTTTGGTGACTTACTTTTATTCTCTGGCATCGATCACAAGATTGTATATAATCATCAATTTGCGCTGCATCATTCCTTTCCAAAAATACTTGGCTTTTAAAGCTTCAAAAACTCTCTTAGTTCCAGGATGTGCACCTCCAGCACTATTATCATGGTAACTTCTTAAAGCGTCTTCCCGTAATACATTCGGAAGATCCAGTTGCTGAATTTGCGTTTGTGCCTTTACCGGATTTTTACTTCTGCTCTGATACCAATGATATAATGTACCATTTAACAAAAGATATTGCTGTGCTTCTGGCAGTTTTGTTATCTTCGGGTAATATCTGATTTTTGAGGTAATTGTATATGTCTCCAAACTCTGGACACTTCTGTTGTAAATCACCGATGTCTTCTCTGTGATCTATAGGCTTAATTGTGGCCTCATCTTGTAGCACCGCTACTACTGTTTCTTCGTCATGTTCGTAAAAGAAATGTACTTCTGTTATTTCATTACTGTCATCGCCTTGCTCTTCTGCCACTTTGTTATCGGTATTTGTTGCTGCTAAAACATCCACCTCCCATTTTTCGTCGTCAACTTTGTGTTCTGGATAAGTTCGTCTTCCAAGTGCATCGGGAACAAGATTAGATTTGCCCTCAATATACTTGATTTCGAAGTCGTAATTCTGTAGTGCCATTACCCATCTATGAAGCCTACCTCCCTTATGTTTTTTGGTTTGTAACCAACACAGAGACTTATGGTCTGTTAAGACTGTAAATTTATTATGTAGAAGATATGATTCGTTGCTTTTTATTGCGTAAATAATTGCTAAACACTCTTTTTCGGTCGTACAATACCTCTGTTCTACATCACTAAGGGCCCGTCCTCCATAAGCAATTACTTTATGCAAATTATCACCATGGTCCTGTTCTAATGTAAACCCTACAGCTTTATCGCTTGCGTCTGTCTTCAAAACAAACCGTTTATTCATGTCTGGAAAAGCAAGTACTGGAGCTGATACCATTTTCTTCTTTAGAGTGTCAAAAGCTTGTTGACAATGAGATGTCCACACAAACTGTCCCGTTTTTTTCAATAGATCCGTCAAGGGAGAAGCAATCTTAGCATATGACGCTATGTATCGTCTATGAAAATTCGTTAAACCCAAAAAACTACGTACATCATGTTGGTTCTTAGGGATCGGAAACGTACTTACAGCAGCTGTCTTGTCTGGATCAACACTTATACCTTCCGTTGTTATTATGTGCCCTAAATATTTCACCTTTGGAACTGCAAAATTACATTTTGAAGGCTTCAACGTCAGATTTGCCTGCCTTAGACATTCAAATACTTGGTCTAGGTGCTGTAAATGTTGTTTAAATGATTCGCTGAACACAATTATGTCATCTACATAACATAGTACATTTCGCCAATTGATTGAGCGCAAAACTTGTGCTATAACCATTGAGAAGGAAGAAGGAGAACCTGCTAACCCGAATGGTAACCTAAGCCATTCGTAAATTCCGGATTGCCTAATGAATGCAGCTTTATGTTTTGTTTCAGAGTGCATAGGAATCTGCCAGAATCCAGATGCTATGTCTAGTACTGAAAATATCTGTGCATGTGCAAGGCCTATAGCATCAAATACACATTCTAACCTTGGTATTGGAAAAGAAATAGGTTGAGTAATTTTATTGAGTTTCCTGTAATTGACTGCAAAGCGATATTCGTTATTCTTTTTGCGCACCATAACAACCGGACTATGCCAATCGGAAGTAGACGGTACAATTATATTATTTTCTAACATCTCCTCTATTTGTTTATCTATTTCTTTCTGTAGTTTTGGTCGTTGTCTATAAAATGGCATTCGCACAGATGCTGCGTTACCCGTTTCTATCCGATGATAGTATCTGTCTGTTTTTCCTAATTCGTTTAAACTTGTTGCATAGACATCCCTATTTTTATGAAGAAATTGCAATAATTTGACCTTTTCCAGCTTAGATAGTTCCGCATTTGCAAGGTCAAAATGTAGTTTTGTTAACTTTGTCCTTGTTGTGCTGTTGACTGCAGTATTGTTACCAGAATTTGTTCTATCACCGTCCGTTAGAGGGTGTACTTGTTTATCTACTTCAATAACGCTAGCTACCACTGTTGATTTCTTCAACTGAATGCCTGTTTGAGTTGGATTTGTAATAAGAAAAGCTGACTTACCCTTTTCCGCTGTAACTTAACATCTTGCTGCCATTAAAGACTTGGCCTGTAAACTAGGAACTGCCTCCAGTAAGACTATCTCACCTTTGTTCTGTCTTGTAATCTGTACTGGTATGGCGACTTCTGAATAGGCTGGAATTGTACATTCTGATACGCACCTAGCTAAACCTGCTTTACTTTGAAGTACACAAACTTTTGGACAATCATCAACATGCATTGTATTTTGAGAAACATCAATTACAATTTTATTTGTTTTCATGAAGTCAACCACCATTGTAAAAGAATGATGTAGCCCTTTTACTACGTGTATGTAAAATTGAAACTGTTTGCCTTGTATAATAATAGGTAGCAAAATTTTCCCTAAAATATGTACTTTTTGCTGTCCAGTGCCTGTTATGTTTTTAAAGTCTTGTTCTAAAAATCCTTTTGATGCGTATTTTGTTTTGTTAAAAAATATTTCTGATATACATGATATGTCTGCTCCGGTGTCAACTAGCGCATGTGTTTTAAAACCGGCAATTGATACTGGTGTTGTGTTTTTATGTAAAGTTGTAATAAGGTTTATGTTGACTTTCGGTTGTCTCTTTGCCATGTGCCCGTCCTTTGAAATTACCCGCCGGACAGGCGCGCAATCCTATTTTTGAAATCAGGGACAATTACTAAAATTTGCACGCCTAGCTTTTCTCGTTCAAAATGACCAATAATATTGCAATAACGGCAAGTGGAATTTTGTGCTGGACATACTGATCTATTAGAGCAGTACTTACCGCAACCTTGACATTGAGTAGAAGTTTGGTACTGTCTTTGATACTGAGGTTGTACCGGACGTTGAAATCGTGTCTGGCTGGTCGGGAAGCGTTGTTGGTTCACCGGGTGTGCAGGCTGGTATGGTTTTCGTATCTGCGAATGTTGAGACTGGGCTACCGCCAATGTCGCTTGTCCTAATTGTTCTTGAACCGACTGTAAGATTTCGTCTTTCATGGATACCAGAGTAGCGTTTACTGAAGCTTGTAGGACCTCGATCGGTTGCTTCTGTGTTAGTACAACGGTCCTCTCGGCAACATTTGCCATGGCTCTCAACTGGTCGAACGTCTTTGGAAGTTGTGGCATGACTATGGCTGCTATGTTAGGTTTCAAGCCGTTGACCAGAAGTCCAACCAAAACATGCTCGGGAATCTGGCTATCCACCACTTGGATCTGCAGACGCTGGATATAGTCATCCACCATTTCTCCATCAAGCTGCTTTATGTTTGTGAGGCCATATTCTAAGTTTTCGTTCCGGAAACGTTTTATAAATGCTTCTTTTAGTTGCTGCAAATTGTTCCGAATGGAGGCATTTAGAGACAAGTACCATGTATGCGCCATGTCGGTGATGTTGAATGGAAAGTTATCCAAAATATCGGCGTCAGACAGGTGTAGTAACCTGGGGTACTGCATGAAAAGCATCCACCAGTGAATTGGCGACTGGCCTTTGCCTGTAAAGGGCTTTAGGTGGATATTGCCCAGTGGCTTTGTAACTGACCGGCCGTCTGTCCAGCGGTCTTCCCGGTGTAGTTGTTGTTGGTTCAGCCCTTGAACTCATTCTTCAAAAGATGGCGGTCTTCGAGCTAGGGAGACCCGTCTTGGCGGCATTGAGTACTCTGTGTATGGTGGAGCCGTTGTTTTTGACGCGGTCTCACTTGTGGCGACGTCGTCAATGAGTAGCTGATCCACTTCACCACTCAATTTTTTTGCTTGTCCTATATCTTCAGCAATTCGGTCTGAGTAGGGAGATTTCTCTGCCATTCTATCTGTGTAGGGAGACTTTCCCAATTCCCCTTTGTCTGAGCTTCTTAAGTAAAAGTTTAATGGATTGCTTCCTGTAGCCATATTTTTCTTTCTAGGGACTTTCGGATTCTCCACCAATTTGTCGTTCTTTAATTTTGTCTATCTAGACTTTCGTAGGTATGTCTGTGACTATAAACGACACTCGCTGTGGCCTTTGAGGGAAACTAGTCCTTGGCTTTTAGCGTTTGGCTTTTGGCTGAAAATTTACAAGATTTTGTAAATTTTAAAATCTTTAATAGCGCTTTACCAAGTGTAAAGCGTTGACAATTTTCCGAAGCTTTTATACTTCCCATGGCCAGTTCTAGAACTTTCCGTGAGGTTTGATAAAGGGGAATTCATCAAATTTGACATCACTTGCTTTGACCCTAAATATCTGTGTATTGGTGACCTAATCTATTACTTAAGATCTTGCATAATGGTGTCGTGTCCAGCGTAACATTATTTGCTTAGGGTCGTTCATTTACATCTTATTACATGTTTGAAGATTAAGTCTAATACATCTGCAGATAATAATTGTTAACATTTATTACCCAACCACGTACTTGTCATGAATTAGCAATTTTGTTCATATGTAATACATTGAACTCGTTGACCGTATTTTAACTACATATTGGTCTCTAAAATAATTCTACTTTAATTTATAAGAATATACTTTTTAGAATAACTAAGTATTAAACTTTTAATGAAAAATCTATGGTATCACAATATTACCAGGTAGACAAAATAGTTTTCATTTGGTTACACCATTTTCCATTTCAGAAAATTGAACTGCAATGGGGAATTATGTCTGAAGAAGTAATTAAACTGTTAATGTTTCTGGTCGACAATATATATGTCAAGTTTAAAAAGCTTCTTTGAATCATAATATAAGGATTCCAATTGGGCACAAACTGTGTACCTTTTTATGCCAATCTTTTTCTCCACTCTTGTGGTACTGAATTCATCGAAGGGCATCTTCAAAATGAAAATTAAAAATAGCCCAATTTCCGTTACATGGATGATATTTTGTGATTAAACAACCTTCGCTTTGGTGATTGTCCTCATCCCATCTTTCCATAACGATTTGAAATTGAGGATACTACAGACACCACCACAACAGCCCCTTTCCTTGACCTTCATATTGAAATTGACAGCAGAAGTAGACTATATATGTTCCAGACCATACGCGTATTTGGACCGTATGCGTATACTCATATGGTCCGACCGTACGCGTATGGTCGGACCATACGCGTACGGTCGGACCATATGTGTATACGTGTATGGTCTGCAACGAGCTGGACCATACACGTATATTTAGACCGTATGAGTACAAAGAAAAAGACAGACACTAATTACTGTCAAAACTGCTAGCACCAACTTCCACTGAAAACCGTATGAATTATTATGACTTGAAAAAACTAATAAATTACTGATATTACTGAAATTAAATTATAGAAACAGTGAAATAAAAAACAATATTTTCACATTTTCGCAACTAGTTTAAAGATAATAGATAAACTTCATTTTTAGCTCACCTGGCTATGCCAGGGTGAGCTTTTGCCATCACTTGGCGTCCGTCGTCTGTCGTCCGTCCGTCCGTCGTCTGTCCGTCCGTCTGTCGTAAACTTTTCATTCAAAAATCTTCTCCTCTGAAAGCACTGGGCAAATTGGAACCAAACTTGGTCACAACAGTCCTTGGCTGGTCCCCTTTAAAAAATGTATCCGGCAGGTCCGTACCTAATCCAAGATGGGAACATAGTTTTAACATTGGACCCTATGGGAAAGACATTCAAAGATCTTCTTCTCAGAAACTACCAGTCCAATTATAACCAAACTTAGTCACAATGGTCCTTAGGTAGTCCCTTCCAAAAAGTGTATCCGGCAGGTCCGTACCTCATCCAAGATGGCCGCCAGCGGGGAACATAGTTTTAACATTGGACCCTATGGGATAGACATTCAAAGATCTTCTCAGAAACTACTTGTCCAATTATAACCAAACTTAGTCACAATGGTCCTTAGATGGTCCCTTCCGAAAAAGGTATCCGCCAGGTCCGTACCTTATCCAAGATGGCCGCCAGCGGGAACATAGTTTTAACATTTGACCCTATGGAAAAGACGTTCAAAGATCTTCTTCTCAGAAACTACCGGTCCAATTATAACCAACTTTAGTCACAATGGTCCTTAGATGGTCCCTTCTAAAAAGGTATCCGGCATGTCCGTAACTATTCCAAGATGGCCGCCAGCGGGGAACATAGTTTTAACATTGGACCCTATGGGAATGACATTCAAAGATCTTCTTCTCAGAAACTACCAGTCCAATTATAGCCAAACTTGGTCACAATGGTCCTTAGATGGTACCTTCTGAAACGGTATCCAGCATGTCCGTAACTAATCCAAGATGGCCGCCAGTGGGAACATAGTTTTAACATTGGACCCTATTGGAAAGACATTCAAAGATCTTCTTCTCAGAAACTACCTGTCCAATTATAGCCAAACTTAGTCACAATGGTCCTTAGATGGTCCCTTCCAAAAAAGGTATCCGGCAGGTCCGTACCTCATCCAAGA
>MJUU01062863.1:0-11607 GCA_002080025.1 Modiolus philippinarum
GTTGTCGAAATGCGCATATGCAGGAGTTAATTTCACAGTAATTTCGGGTTTTTTTTTGTTATTCAAGTCCATACATTTTCATCTCACCAGTCGAATCATCCCTTTGGTTTCATCGGGTTATCCATCAATTTTTTTACAAGTCATAAAATCTGATATGCAATCTTGTCCCCATTTTCCCTCGCTAAGGTGTCCACCACAATCAAATTCATTTTTTTCGCCAAAATGTCCTCGCCGAAATACATGACTTAACAGAGATAAAAATACTACAGTAAGTGGAAGCAATTATTCGCCACTCTGAAATTTTACATATATACTTCATGTAAAACGACATTTTTAAAAAAAAAATCTTGAAAGGCCATTTCATACCCGATTTTGATAACATTTTTCACCAATAAATAGAGAATTATGTATAGTTTAACTGTTCATTTTGGCATTTTTTTCTTATTTGCCGTTTTAAAGAACCTACAATTTAAAATGGAAATTAAATTTTGATGTCATAATTTCACTTGCATAGACATCAAAATTAAACTCTATCTTTAAACCAATAATACATTAAAAGTTCAATGCAAAAAATTATTTCCAACTAAACAATAAAACAACGTTTGATTCTCTGTAAATCATTAAAAATTTCATAAAAATTAGTTGAGGAACGACCTCGCAATAGTTGACTTATACGGAAAACATAGGGAAAATATCGTAGTGGCGAATAATTAATTTCACTGACTGTAAATTATGATTTAAGACAATTTCGAAGTATTTAAAGTAATCGGGTAGTTTTTTTTCCCTTATATTTTCTACACAGTATAGTTAGTATATGTTAACACTTTGCCACGCACAGATTTTTTGACGTTTTCTTTTACCCCGCAAACGTTACGTTGAGAAATTACCGTATTTCCGTGACACTAAATGGACGTGACGTTCTTGTATATAGCATATCTTCAAATAAGAACGCCGTTTTGCAATCGATTTTCATGAAATAAACACCAGTGGAAGCAGAAAACCAGGAACTTTGTATGTGTAGTCGGGCGTAATTATAGCATTTAAAATGTTTGTTAACTGACGATCAGACGATTAAGAAATGTTTTCTCGCTATTTTCCGATGGTGTTGCCAAATAATCTTCCATCATTTATTTTTGAAAAAAAACTAATAATTCCCTGGACTTATAATAACTTTACCTTGTATCGGCATTTATTTTGTGAAAAATCGGTTGGAAATTGATGCAGTAAATGTTTATTTGTACAGTTGGAAGATTTGTATCGCGATCTATTTTTGACGGTGTTTTTTATGTTTGTCTGACGTTCCAATGTATTTTTGTCCTTTATAGAAGTATGAGGGAAGAATATGCTGTATTACTTATTTTCTGCTCTTTGTACCTTTTAATATATATCGGACAAATACCATGGTTGTGACGGACAGGATCGACCGATTTATAAGCCCAATTTGGGGTGGATCTTTCAAAATCCCAAGTCTCGGGTTTGGATATTTGTGATTTATTCGAATTAGACAACCATCTTTCCGCTTAGTACAGTATTTTCTCAAAGTTCAGGGGAGTATCTGTTCAACATGTTTAAACTTACCTTACATTTTTGACGATTTGCCGCGCCGTCTCATCATGCTCTTGCTTTTTAGAAATTACATTGTTTGCTTACATTTCTTATTCAATTAAAAAAGCTACACAGAAGTTGTAAAGATGAAAATTTCCCGAAAATTTGTTGTCGTGAACAAGATATATAGAATGATAAAAAAATTTGAGATATATATTTATTTTTGGACGGAAAAATTAATAAGGCAATAAAAAAACTGTCATTTGAACTTTAAGAATTAACCGTTCAATAAAGAGTTCATTTGTATAATCCCCGGATATTATTTGAAACGACTGAATCTTTTCTACTCCTCAATACCATTGTTCACATTTATACCGGCGTTTGTGTGATACGTGTTGTAGCAGGCCAGTGAACACAGATGTTGGTTGCATTTCTCACACCCGTAAAGTGTGGTTTTGCGCCTTTTCTCTCCAACTTTTGTACACAGTTTGCAGGTAGATCGTTTTCTACCGAGTCTTACATGCGCATGAACTGATCTCGGGCGAGTTGGTGGCGGTAATGAAAAATTACGCCGCGAATAATCTGCTATCAGCTGAGTTGCAAGGTTGATCCTAAAGTCTATCTGTCTATACCCTTTCCTTGCCCGTCTCGGTTCTGCTTGTGCTTCAGTCATAACTAGAAACGCGTTAATAATGCAAAGATCAATAATGAAATTCATCAAATACTTCCACCACTTTTTAGACGGCCTTGCAACAGAGTACTTTGTCCTCAGCTGATCGCAAATGTCCACTGCTCTGAAATACTCCTGATAATTTGTAATGACTCGCGGTCGGGTAACGCGCTGATTTGTTCCATCTTTTTGTCTCCTATTTGTTGTATCCACCTGAAAAAAATTTTCAACTTTACTTTCATGAAATTTTAAATATTGTTTGAAAATGATGGAAATTGGTAATTCATTGTTTACTCACTGATAGTGTGACGGGTGCCGCTAGCGGAGCAGGACATACTTACCCTTCATGAGCACCTGATGTCATTACCGGTTTTCATGGGAGTTTACACTATGAGTGCCCTATTTCTTAATGTCGTCTTTTTATTTCCGTGCATTGTAGCTGTCAATAGCTGTCTCCGGTCTCAGGTCATTGTTTTGTCTTTGTTTATCTCTGTTGCCGTTTTTGCCATGTCTTTAGACTTCGTTTTTGTGACCATCACCTCCCTTGTTCCTTCGGTATTCTACTGCCGTTGTTCCAATTCAAACTTGCAATGTCAATTATTGCAAATCGTGTGCCACCATTTCTGAAAGTATCAGGAAGTATGAAGAACTAAAGTATTCTGCATTTCCTGGGACTTGAACAAAATTTTATTTATTAATCGATATGGTAACATTTTATGCAATATTGTAATTAGAAATATTTAAATTTCATGATCCCATGGGAAAATGAATCCTCCTATGGGATATTGAATATTCACATTGGAGAAACATTTTTCCATTGGGAAAAAGACCATATGAAATAACAGTCCCCAAGGGAATCGCGTGGGAATGTTTCAAAATCCCATGGGAAATTACATTTATGGAATTCTTAAGTTTTTTCCCCAAATTCTTCTATGTAAAATTATATGAAAATAAAGCGGATGAACAGATGTGATTTTGATAAGTCCCATGAAATTCTCAAATTTTGGTTAGCGTACAACTTGAAAGCTCACAAAAATATTTTTTTCCTTTTTTTCTTTTTTTTGCTATAAATCTTTGTGAAAAACCCTGCATTCTATAATATCCTCCATCGATCCGTCTGTCAACTTGTGCGTCAATGCGCTCTGATAAAAATAATCTATACCCTGAAAGCCATAGGATGATTTGAGCAGAAATATGAGATTAAAGTTAAAAGCAGTGAAAGTTCAATGAGCCATGATCATGACAAATTATATTTGGGTAAAAAGGAACATGACAATAAGGATGATGATGATAATAGTAACAATGACGCTACGGATGACGACGATGATGATGATGAATAGAGATGATGATGATGATGATGATGATGATGATGATGATGAAAATCATGATCATGATGATAATGATATGATATTCACCTCTGTCAAAGATCCATTTGATGCCAGTACAGTCACTGCTCGGTTGTCCATCCATATCACAGAGACCATATCATCTGTTTGTCGCCCAATGAACTGACCAGACTGTAGTCTTGGAATGTCGCCGGTGCGTAGGTCCCGTGGAAAACCTCTCCTGTTCTGACGTATTGTGCCACATGAATATATCCCATGACTGAGAAGATCTTGAACAAGAGGAATGGATGTAAAGAAACTGTCAAAATATATGTGATGTTTCTTGCCATGCAAGTCCGCTGTCAGTTTTTCCACAACTCTATGACCAAGACCTTTTCTATTGTCGACTCCTGTTTCCCTTCCCATATAAATATCGTACTGGTGGCAGTAGCCTGTTTTGCTGTCACACCGCAACCATACTTTAAAACCCCACTTTATTGGCTTTGATGGGATGTACTGTTTTGCACTGTAGCGACCTCGATAAGCAACCATAGCCTCGTCAACTGACTGATTTTTGTTTGGACGATACTGGCTAGAAAAGTTGCGGGACGAAGAATCAACAAGCGGTCTTATTTTGTGAAGTTTGTCATGTCCGGGCTGATCTTCAGGTACATCAGTTTCTACATTGTTTAAATGAATGTACTGGTTGAGTTTCTCATAGCGTTTTACCGGCATGATCTCTTTGAAACCTTGATTCCAAATGTATTTATTACCAGACCAATAAAATGAATGATGTGGTACTCTAATTATACCCATTAATATCTGCATTCCTGCAATAGAACACCAAATATGGTTTTATATCTACAGGACACAATACAAAAAAACACTTTAAGGAAACGATGAATTTGCCTCACTTGCTTTTTTTTTTTTTTTTTTTTTTTTTTTTTTTTTGTTTTTTTTTAATTATTATTACTATTATTATTATTATTATTTTATTGTTTAATTTATTTATTTAATGTTCGTTTGTCTTTTTTTTCTTACAGCTATTTTCACTTGCCAAAGTTAACTGTTTTTGTTTTGTCTCGTCTGATTGGTCATGTAATGGTGTTTCATAGTTTTGTTATGAAAATCTTAGATTATTTTTTCTGGGAGATAATATATTCATGAGGTAAAATTAAAATCATCGCTTTTATTTATTTTGAGTGCATAATATGTTTGGTAAGTGCATTGATCGATAATAATTACACAGATTTTAATCGTTTCCGCAAATAGCCGTAGCGACCAGCATGTACGGTTTTCCGGAAATGCAGCAGGTGCCCGTTGTTTGACCCCATCAAATGACGTCATGTTTACAAGTGTGACAGTATACGTTTATGTGCTAACGTGTGGAAATTTTATTGGACTAATTACACATTAGATGTGATATTTAAGGTGTTCTGAACTGTGGCAAACTGATTACGGTAAGCAAGTTACTTTAACTATTTGGTAAAATATTCCCGAAATAGCAGGTTTAAGCGGAACTTTGTGGAAATGCAAATGTAGCAATGACAATTTTGTCAGGTTTTCTGTGTTTTTGGTATGATTTACTGTTGCCGNGCCCATCCCCTCCATAGCAACACATGGTAACTCAGCAGGCTAGGTCAAGCCAATCAAGAAAATGGCGGATATTATAGTTATTAATGTTATATCCTAATGATTTTCTTTTGCTATCAGAATAAAATAAATATCTAAAGGGAGATATTAAAAAAACCTAGTTGTTCCATTTTTGCTCCTGGTTTATTATTAGTGTTGAAAATGAAGAAGAAGTTTATTTTGTAAAGTTCTGTAGACAAAAATATTTATCACTGAATGTTTTTATAAGCAAAGATGTCTCTGGTGTTTGTAATTTGATTAATTAATAAAACTTTTTAAATAATATCATATAAATTACCGGTATGCATAATCAGATAATTTGTTAAAGTAATGTCTTATAAGAAACTAATTAATCCAATTTACGTTATCTTACAAGCCAGACTCTTACCATTATCAGCTTAATAATCATGTAAATAAATAATTAAAATGTTTTCATTGCTAATAATGTGTAAACAATAGTAAAAAAATTACTTTGTTACTAAGAGCACTATGAAATAATTTACTTGTGAGATTACTATTTAATATTTAAAAAAAAATCGTTTAAGGGAGTACGAGTCTCAAAAATTTTGTAATTAGAATTAAAATTCTGACCTTTTGTCTTGAAGAGCACATCTAATGGAACAACTAGAGCAAAAAAATTTGAAAATCCATGTAGGAATTTTTGAGATATAAGACGTCAAAATTTTGGTGGTAAACAGATCTCTCTAGAGTTTTCTTCAGTTTGCATAAGATGTTTATAGGCCTTTAAATATATGAAATTATAATTGGAAGTTGATTAAAGTTTTTACACAGTCTATTTTATGTATTTTAAAGTGACTTATGACCAAGAAAATGTGATCCATGTGCAAAACATTTTAGCACTGTTTGAACTGATGAAACCCGAGGATAAAGAATACTTCTGAAATCTGAGGCTCGTACTATTTTCTTTTAAAAATCATGTGCGAGTCCATGAAATTAAAAAAAACTTGTGGGTCATATATATAACAAATTAAAAGTTTAAAACTACCCCAGTATTTAAGCTAGTTGCATTTAAATTGAGTAAAAATTCAAAGGATTAAATGAAAAGGCATTCTTAAAACAGAGAGTTTTTCTTCATGTCCGTCCTATATAAAAAAATAAGAAATTAACTACTAAAGTTTTTATTCTGAAAAAGATAACTCATTTTTTTTTCATTAAGGGAAAAATTATTGGATGCACATGAACCTGTGCATGATTCTTTTTTTTTGCATTATAGCATTTATATTGCATGTTCTTAAAAGGCCCATTACCATGAGTCCGATTTTGTTTTTCTAGTGTTTTATAATTTTCACATTCTACAAAACATTATATAAAAGCATATTAATATAAAAAGGAAAAATTCAAGAGAATTATTATTTTGTTCTCATTATATATGCAAATATTTTTGAATTTTAATTCCAGTTTCAAACACACTTCTAAAGACAAAATATTGCATTGTCAAAAGTTGTAATTTGAATTAAAAATTTTATTTAAAAGGAATTGGCATAATTGGTACACCAAAGCTTGAAAAATTGTATATCATAAAAAGTCTATTATTTTAATTTTTATCATCTTTAAAGGTTTGAATTACATAAAGCTTTTATCCAAAATTCCATGTAAACAACTGTCATTTGAATAAAATCAATCAAAACAAGATATTTTTTATTTACTTTGTAAATTTTTCTAAAATTCCCTATACATTATAGTGTTATGATAAGAAAGCTTGACCGAGGGTATGTCCGACCACATGTGTTATAATTATTTGTTTACTCACGTGTGAAATTCTACAGATGTGATTGGCTAAATCACTGATTTAAGATAAGAGAGTGGAAAGGTCTATAGCAGGTTTAAGCGGAACTTTGTGGAAATGCAAATGTAGCAATGACAATTTTGTCAGGTTTTCTGTGTTTTTGGTATGATTTACTGTTGCCGTTGACAAATATATCCTCAAGCATGTCAAGATAAAATACCAAAGCTATCGTTTGATGAAATAACCATTTTATACAATTAAACACACCTATGAATGCCGAAATTTCCTCTCGAGTTGTAGGGCTCCAGTTTGGGTCGGGGCCATGTTGTGAAGAGTAGCGATTTGTTTTGAAGCATTTCACCATTGAAAAACAGCTTGAAAAAGTCCAGTTAATTTGAATTGGCACAAAGATTGTTTGTTGGGCCAGTGTTTTGAATGAAAGGGTCAACATTAATGGGTTCATAAGTTTCACGCCAATTTGGTTCATTGTTTGGAGCAGCTTCATCGTCGTTTATGCTGGATGGAATTGGACTAGGATTCGGAGATGTGTCAGGCGATGAATTTGCATCACTTTGCTGTCCATCTTCATCACTGCTCAGTTGGCGGTGATCGTCTTCTTCGGAGAAATCTGACATGATGTTGATTAATTTTTTGCGTCGGTAGCCATTTTTCACGATTGGTAGTCGTCTTCCTGCAAAAAAAACGTCATTTCACACGATATTTGAAGGTATTTATTAACAAAAACAATTGATAATTTATTTGATGATATGTTTTCATTCTTTTTTTATCTCAAATCGCCGTTACTTTACAGTAATACGCGTTTTTATCTAATGTGTAGAAATGTGTAGTTGCGTGGGAAAGGGGTATGTGTAAAAATATGTATATGCGTGGCATAAGGGTATGTGTAAAAATGTGTAGATGCGTGGCAAGGTATTAATCCCAGCAATATGCTTTGCTTAGATTACAAGGGATACAGTGTACTATTTTTTTGAATAGGGGTCTGATATACACATACGTTGTACTGGATAGTTGAGCTTACAGTTACCATGGACACAAAACAAGTAAACTGAAATTTTAGAAAAAAAACGTATTCTGCTAAATTATAGGCTTAGTTTAAACAATATTTATTGAAATTAAACAAAACATAATTACAAACATATAATATGCTAACATCATAAAAACAAAATATATCTCAAAGGGATTTAGAAACAAGTTTTAAATACATATGTAAATCCGTCTCCCTGAAATTGTAAGAAAAATATGATGCATTTAGAAGTCAATTGTAGTAATTGATTTATAACCTAAATATATAAATATTTTACAATTATAGTCTGTCTATGAGGTCGATACGATGTTATATTGACCTGGGAAAAGCATATCGACTGAGGAATAAATATATACATATATATCGACTGAGGATGAAATCCGAGGTCGATATGCTTTTCCAGGTCGATATAACATCGTATCTACCTCATTCACAGACTACAATTGTTATATTATTAATTTACAGAAACATTGAAAAGGTATATTTTTATCCATGCCTATAAATGCAAGATAAAATTGAAATATTTCAACAATTAATTTTTAGAATTTAAAACACTATAATATGATTTTAGTGTGTGTAATATTTACATGTAGTTGATTCTTTAAAAATACATCAAAATGAATTAAGCAACATTCATAGAAACTTGCCATATGCATTACCACTTTTAGTAACACGCGATATAACTTTTCAATATACTGTTTTTAGTCAGTCTCTGAAAATACAGTGGGTCGGGTGATCAGTTTAATCAAATTTCTCAAACGATATCAAATTAATAAGATAAAGAAATATTATAGGTTTATGCCGCTATGTTTTTAGAAATATGTATGCATTAGTAAATAAGGAGAACTCCTGCCCAGAATTGTTTTGAAACAGGTCTTCTAAATGTTTCGATGTCTACATATTTATTACCTAAAGTGTTAAGGGAACCCCTGGCTAAAATATGTTTTGAAAGTTCAGTCTGAAATGAGACCAAATGCATAACTCATTCGAACGCATTCAAAGAACTCCTCAGAAACAACTTGTCCAATTAGAACACAATGGTACTTTGATGGTGCCTTCGAATAAAGGTATCCGGGCGGTAAACACCTCATCAAATCTAACCACCAGCATCAACATAGTTTAACATTTGACTCTTTGTAAATCAAATTCAAAGATCTTTCCAGAAATTACTAGTCCAATTCCAGTAAGAACCAAATTTAGTAACGATGGTCCTTAGTTTGTCCCCTGCAAAACGGTATCCCGCATATCAGTACCTCATTCAAGATGGCCACCAGCCGGGACATACTTAAAAGAATAAGGTCTCTGAAACCACTTATCCAATTGGAACCAAACTTGATCACAAAAGTCCTTTGGTGGCCCAATTACAAATTTGCATCGGGCATGTATGCGTCCAATCTAAGGTGGCCTCTAGCAGGGAATGAAGTTCTGCTCAGGACCATATTGCAAATGCCATTTATTTCTCTATACCAGCCATGGTCCATGTAAGCGATACAGCCTCTTGTTTATAAATCAGTGTACGATTTGAATACTTTATTACAAAAAACATCTATAAACTGTAGAAATGACAGTTACTTGTGAGAAAAATATATCATCCAAATATTGAATAAGCATTTTATTAAGGTTAAATGTCATTTTGTACATTGCACTTTAGTTTCCTTCTGCATTTGTCTTGCAATAATTCTCCAATATATTGACCAATGCAGTACACTGATAGGAACGATAAAACATTTCTCGATCGATGCAGTACATGATAGACCTCAATACAATTTAAAGAGATATTAATTTACTATTTTCCCAAAGAAGATATGTTTAGGGCAAAACATTAACATAAAAATTGTTTACAGTAATTTGTAAGTTAAAACCAAAACTTGCAAGATGACATCATTTCTTTGATCGTTGTTTGAATGAGTCGTTTTACCTCAGAGCTGAAAACAAGGGTAGTATTGCTATCGTGGTAATTTCATTTTGGTATTAAGTTTTTATTATATATTATTAATATTCAAAATAATGACATTGTTTCAGGTGATGTTATAATGGATTGCAGCCAGCTTGAGCTGTTTTGTTTTACTTTTAATTTTTTATTGGAAGCGGTGTTCTTATCTGGAAAACATTGAAAATGATTTTGATTGCTGAAGCACTAAATAAAGTTGTGTTATTATTGTGAAGGATTTTTAATGTGACTAAATAACAAAATACCTAAATTGCAGCAAATTTTAATTCTACTAATGATCATTTCGATAACTTGTGTCTCTTAAGTATAAATCAAATAAAAAAAATGTGGAAGACCATAAAAGCAAAAGATGTAGAAAGATTGAAAGAGACCTAGAAACCTATAAGGATCTATAAAGCCATACATCGGCTAGGTTAGGAAGGAGCCTAACACGATAGGCATGCACCTTAGTTTTGCACAATTATAAAAAAATAATAAGATATCGCAAGTTTCCGAATAAACTCAGATTTTGATCCTGCATGAATTAAAAGACTATATGTTGGTGATCACCCGATGATATTAACAATCCTTCAGCAGATGAACGTGAATAAATCTTTGTTTTTAGTAGATAAATTGTGTTTTCTCAGCAACTACTTATCACAGTCTTTTAATATTTGGTATGCAGCATCAAGCATGATCTAGGTCACATACTGTGGGATTTGTTTTCAGGTCTGTAGCTCATCTGCTTTCTGTTTAAGGAACTAAGGAACTCTGGTAGTAGTAAATCTCGTCTCTTTGGCCCCATAGGGCCTATGTTAAATTTCATCTTTCCATCCCCCGTGCAATCAACCATGACTTATACTTTCAGACCAGTCTTCCAGCGTCCTGAACGTAGAGCACCGCAAACGTAGTGTAGCTGTATGAGAGTAGTGGGACGCGGGGGACGTTGTTTTCAGTACGCCCTACCCAATCCATGATTTAATTAGTTTTTATGTACTTATTGTCTTGTTTTGTATAGTACCATTACTTTTTTGACGTCTGTTTCATTGTACTTTTTATGCCCCCGGATCTTTAGATCGGGGGCATATTGTTTTTGTCCTGTCTGTCTGTCTGTCCGTCTGTCTGTCTGTCTGTCTGTATGTCTGTCTGTCCGCAACTTTAACCTGGCTCATAACTTTTAAACCAGATGTGATAGGACCTTCATATTTGGTATGTGTATTGATCATGTGAAGCTGAACACCATTATGCAAATTTCACTAAGGTCAGGTCAAGGTCAAGTTCACAGAGGTCAAAAGGTCAAAAACTTGATTTTGCTATAGCTTCTTAATTACAATTGCTAGAGGCTTGATATTCTATATGTAAATAGACCTAATGGAAGTTAATACAAATCCACCAAAAAATTTGGATCAGGTCAAAGGTCAAGGTCACTGAGTGCAAAATTGTAAACTTAAACAAAAACTTAAACATTGCCTATATCTTTTCAACCAGATGTGATAGGATCTTCATATTTGGCCTGTATATTGGTCATACAAGTGATGACCCTAAAAGATGTCTCGCCTGTCCCTGCTGGACTCTGAATTGATGTGAAATCTAAGTGAACTAATTACAAAAGTGAACATGCTCACTAGACTGTGAAATTGAGGTCAAGGACAAAAGTCACCTGCCAGACTGACATGTACTACCCAAGACCAACCTACATACCAAATATTATCA
>MJUU01062863.1:15689-37662 GCA_002080025.1 Modiolus philippinarum
CCTTGACCTCAATTTCACGGTCTAGTGGCCACGTTAAGTTTTTCTGCTTAAGTCCATTTCTCAATAACTAGAAGTGGTAGGTTGATAATATATGATATGTAGGTTGGTCTTGGGTAGTACATGTCAGTCTGGCAGGTGACCTTTGTGCTTGACTTCAATTTCACGGTCTAGTGGCCACGTTAAGTTTTTCTGCTTAAGTCCATTTCTCAATAACTAGAAGTGGTAGGCTGATCATATTTGGTATGTAGGTTGGTCTTGGATAGTACATGTCAGTCTGGCAGGTGACTTTTGTCCTTGACCTCAATTTCATGGTCTAGTGGCCATGTTAAGTTTTTCTGCTTAAGTCCATTTCTCAATAACTAGAAGTGGTAGGCTGATCATATTCGGTATGTAGGTTGGTCTTTAGAAGTACATGTCAGTCTGGCAAGTGACTTTTGTCCTTGACCTCAATTTCACTGTCTAGTGGCCACCTTAAGTTTTTCTGCTTAAGTCCATTTCTCAATAACTAGAAGTGGTAGGCTGATAATATTTTGTATGTAGGTTGGTCTTGGATAGTACATGTCAGTCTGGCAGGTGACTTTTGTCCTTGACCTCAATTTCATGGTCTAGTGGCCGCGTTAAGTTTTTCTGCTTAAGTCCATTTCTCAATAACTAGAAGTGGTAGGTTGATAATATTTGGTATGTAGGTTGGTCTTGGGTAGTACATGTCAGTCTGGCAGGTGACTTTTGTCCTTGACCTCAATTTCACAGTCTAGTGAGCATGTTCACTTTTCTGATTAGTTCACTTAGATTTCACATCAATTTAGAGTCAAGCAGGGACAGGCGAGACATCTTTAAGGGTCATCACTTGTATGACCAATATACAGGCCAAATATGAAGATCCTATCACATCTGGTTGAAAAGATATAGGCAATGTTAAAGTTTTTGTTTAAGTTTTCAATTTTGCACTCGGTGACCTTGACCTGATCCAAATGTTTTTGGTGGATTTGTATTAACCTCCATTAGGTCTATTCACATATAGAATATCAAGCCTCTAGCAATTGTAATTAAGAAGCTATAGCAAAATCTAGATTTTTACCTTTTGACCTCTGTGACCTTGACCTTTGACCTGACCTTAGTGAAGATTGCATAATGGTGTTCAGCTTTACATGATCAATACACATACCAAATATGAAGGTCCTATCACATCTGGTTTAAAAGTTATGAGCCAAGTTAAAGTTGCGGACAGACAGACATACAGACAGACAGACAGACAGACAGACGGACAGACAGACAGACAGGACAAAAACAATATGCCCCCGATCTAAAGATCCGGAGGCATAAAAAGTACAATGAATCAGACGTCTAAAAAGTATTGGTACTATACAAAACAAGACAATAAGTACATAAAAACTAAATAAGTTGTGGAATGGGTAGGGCGTACTGAAAACAACGTCCCCCGCGTCCCACTACTCTCATACAGCTACACTACGTTTGCGGTGCTCTACGTTCAGGACGCTGGAAGACTGGTCTGAAAGTATAAGTCATGGTTGATTGCACGGGGGATGGAAAAATGAAATTTAACATAGGCCCTATGGGGCCAAAGAGACGAGATTCACTACTTCTGGTCATACTTTAGAATGGTCTATCCGCCAGCCCGCCTGTGATCACTTCTATATCGAATGATAACCCAATTATGCGTTGATTCAATTCATACACAACATCAAGGACTACCAGAGGATTTCGACTACCAAATACAACCTTTTCTGTTATAAACTTCCCCTTTCAGAATTGTTAAGTTTTTCCCGCGATTTCGGGGGCATCTTCTGGTTGATACAAAACTTTAAACGTCCTAATTTTTTTGTATTTAGAGGTAAACATTTTCGAACTGCAACGTTTGTCGTAAATCCGCGGTGTCTGACTAGGCTTACAGACACTAAACAAGGCCTCATAAAGTAATTACCTTACACTTTTATCTTTTACCTGTCTCTAATACATTTGTAAGATTTTCCGTTACCATGGGCGTTCCCTATTTAACTTACTTTCTACAAGACAGTATGTTTAATGCTTTGACAATACGGGAATGTATTTAAATTGTATTTTGTTTTATAAAAGCAGAGATAAAACATTTCAATCTGCTTACTTCCTTTTTTGAATATAAAATAATATATTGTTTGCTTATTATGGTAAAGTGGACATATTTCTTGATTATCTGTGTAAATTATGGCATTTACTATAGTCTGCAGTATAGACCTGGTAAGCTATTTAGTAATCATTACACATAGAAATTTTTTTTAAACTTTTTACGTCAAACACCATAAATGAGCCATAAACTATCATTGTAAAAAATTACATTATGGCCATTGTCGTGAACATCATATAAAAATGTTAATACCAAATATTGAAAGTAGCCCAGATAAATTGTCCACATAACGTGCAGTATACTGCTTCATTCGTTAGATAGCCTTTTGCGCTGAGGAGGGTGGACTCAACAACTGCATGATTTTTTTCTGTTTGTAACTTTGTTTTGTTTAATTTTTTTTGTAATTGTAGATGCATGCCTTCAACCCTAACGAGTATAAATGTCCATTCTAAATAAATAAATAAATATTTTACCTTTCGTTAATCTGTGTCATTAATGAAACTATGTGATTTTACCGAAGTTTGTTCAGCGACGCTTTTTTAGAAGGCCAAAAATTTATAAAGCGGAAAGAAGAAAAAAAAACATGTAATAGATGACATTTCTACGGGAGCGTATTAGCGCCACACAATATATTTTATTTTTATTTTGCGTTATAACGCAAAAGTTTGTGTTATTTCGCAAAGTTTGCGGTTTTTCGCAAAGTTTGCGTAATAACGCAAAGTTGATTTTAAATTGGTAGATAGTGTATATGACCCAACGTATTCGAAATTTAGAGTCGTGTACGGGTGTCTACAGATAGAGTTTGATTTTCGGGCTAAAATCTGCACAATGGCTTAAAGATGATGAAATATAAAAGATTCAACAATCAAACAGGTTAATTCGTTCATTTTGTGATCTTCTACGGATCCAAGATATTATTGAATCTTTCAATAATCTTTGACAAGCGAGATATGTCACAAATTACGGGTTGAGGGCATTTTATTTTATTTCGTTTGTGTTTGCATTGATACATTTGTTTGTTTTGCTTTCTTAGTTTGGTTTGTGTTTGTTTTGTTATAGAGAATAAGAATAAGAATATTTTATTAACCTAATCAAAGGGCCCATAAAGAGCATATAATCAATTAAAACATACATTCAGCTCTCAGACATCATAAACATTTATATTACCATTCACACTGATTATAATAATTGGTCATAAAAAAAAATAAAAATAAAAATAAATAAATAAAAATTAAAAAAAAAATAAAGATAAAATAATATATATATAGTCACATTAAAATATAAGAAAACAATGAAGAGGGAGTCAGCATCCAATTCAACAAAACATACATATCTACTTTAAAAAATTTTCCTTTTCTGCAATTAAATAATGAAATTAGATATTCATTTAAGTTATTGATAATATGAAAATCTTCATTGGACATAATCCATATAAATAGATTTTTAAAATCTAACAAAGCTAAACTTGGATAGAGATTAAATAATTCTTTTAAAAACTTATCTCTTAATTCAACATAAGCTTTACATACAAACATGAAATGCACCTCATCCTCAACTAGACCAGAATTGCAAATTAAACAATTTCTATCTTGTCGGGGTAATATTATGAGTTTGCCTAAATTGTCCCCAATACGCTCATAACGACCGCTTTCTATACGTAGACCATGGTTGCTTAATCTAAATTTTGACATACAATGACGTTTTTCATAATTACAGTATATAAATATTTCTCAAATTCAAACATATTTTTATACTTAAAATATAAATGTAGTTTTCCTTGTTCCTGAGAATAGCTGCTTTTAATTTCTTTCCAATGACCCAAAAAATTCTTTTTTATGTGTTTTTTCAAAAGAAGTTTAAACTTCCCCTTTGTCATCCTTTTGCATACATCTAAATCTAAATCTAATTTACTGCCAAAAAAAAAGGATGTTAGCATACCAGGAACTGTCAACAACTCCCATCTGTTTATATTCAGTGTAAGAGTTGTTTAATAAATTAGATGCAGAATTTTCAAGTCTGTGCCAATACATAAATAATTGAGTAAGAACATCGATATATAATGGAAAACGTCCTAATTCTGATAAAACACCTATATTTGAGCAATATTTTGAAACCCCTAGAATATATTTACAAAATTTCATATTTAATTTCTCATGTTCCCAGTCTTTAAAAATATCAAATAGAGACATTTTCTTCCTCTTTTCAGTGATTTGGATAACACCCCAGTTTTCACATCCATATAAAATCAATGGTTTTATAGTATGATCAAATATGTGCAAAATGGTCTTGATGGGAGGTGAAGTGCATCTCAAATCTCTATATAATTTGAAACATGCTTTAAGACCTTTATCATACAAAGATTTTCTAGTTTCATGATATTTACCTGTATTACTAATAACAATACCTAAATATTTGCAACATTTAACACATTCAATTTTGTCCGTTCCAACAAAAAAATCCTCAACAAGAAGACGTCCAGTCTTGTTAAAAATTATAATTTTGGTTTTACTGGGGTTTACCTCAAGACACCAATTTTTACAGTACCCATATAATATATCAAGTTTAGTTTGAAGCCCTTTGTTTGAATCTGAAAAAATAACTAGATCATCTGCATATAGCAGACAGGGAATTTTTTCACCATTTAAACTGAGGCATTCACTTTCATGATTAAGTATTGTAGGTAGATCATTAATGAAAAATTTAAATAGATTTGGACTCAAGACGTCTCCTTGTCTAACTCCAACCTCGGATGAGAAAAAACCAGTTATTTTATGTCCAACTCTAACACATAACCTATCCTCACAGTACATACTTTTCAATATTTTATAAAAATAACTATTTATATCACATTTCAATAATTTTAACATTAGACCAGCATGAACAACTCTATCAAAAGCTTTTTTTTAAAATCAATAAAACATGTATACAGCTTTTTATTCCCAGTATTTATATATTTATTTATAATACATCTCATAACAAAAATATGATCTGATCTTCTAGCTCTCATGGAAAACCCAATTTGAGTTTCATGAATAATTTTATTATCCAAGAGAAATTTATCAAATCTCTTATTAAGCATTATATTAAATAACTTGCCTATGCTATTATTAATAGCTATACCTCTGTAGTTTTCTGGTTTTTTTTGGGTCATCTGATTTAAACAGAGGACAGATAAAGCTTTCAGACCACTTTTTTGGATAACACCCTGATCTAAATACAGCATTAAATAGCTTTAAAAGACAAGGATTCATATATGATTGTGATGCTTTCAGCATCTCATTACTAATATTGTCTAAACCTGTGCATTTTCCCCTTTTAAGATTTACCATAGCCTTCTGAATTTCACTCATAGTGATTTCAAAGTCTAGTGGGGTAAAAAATTGAGTATTTCCCTCAAGTAGCTTTAGTTCATTTTCCATCTTTTTAACTTTATCTCTCATAGTTGCAGGGACAGTAGAAAGGTCTGAAAAATATTTAACTCAAGATTCACCACTGATTACTTCCTCCGAGTTTTCTCTTTTATTTTCCTTTAATATTTTACAAGTGCCCAATACTCTTTTGGGTTATTAGATTCTAATTTCTGAAGTTTCTCCAAGAGAGCTTGTTTGAACTCAGATTTCTTTTTCTTCCTCAACTTCGCATATTTTTTATTTAATTTAAAAAAAAGCACCCCTAATGACTGGGTCCCTTGGGAACCTTGACATCAAGTTGGCCTTTTCCACTACTGCCTTCTTAAGATTATCAAGATCTGTATCAAACCAATTCTTATCATTATTACTTGATAATTTCTTTTTCTTTCGCCTCTTGAGCGATTTGAAACATACTTTTTCAAAAATAGAATGAATTTTATTAGTGGCACAATTAATAGACTCTTCATTTAATTCAATATTTTCTGTCATAAAATCATTTATCTCCTGTTGTGTAGCCGGGTGTGCAAAGGTATCAAGAAATTTAGTTACACAATTTTGATTAAATATATATCCCAAATTAAAAATGTTTCGTTTAAATATATTTTCTCATAGCAAGCTAAAAGTTTTAGTGAAACATTACAATGACAGTCTGATAGGTTATACAAGAAATCACTGACATTCATATATATTACCTGTGATACTAACTCTTCTGAAACTAATATATAGTCGACTACACTAGAACCTTTCGGTGTAAAACATGTAAATTTACCAGTGCTGTCACCACAGCTTCTGCCATTTAAAATTCTTATCTTATTACATATACACAGATCTAGTAGATCTTTACCTCTTGAATCTACAACAGTATCTTGGCTGACTCTCCTCTCCATTGTTAAATCAACATCATACATATCATTTGAAATGGGAATGTGGGCAAATGAATCATTGGAAATAAAATCAGGTTCTGAACCTGTTCTGGCATTAAAATCGCCAAAAATTGCTATATCTCCTAACTTACTATATTTCTCAGTAATATCTCTTTCAATTATTTCTATCAAGTTATCTGCACTATTTGGCGAATAATATACCAAGCAAATATAAATGTCCCTTTTAAAATGAAAAAAAGATTTGCATAGTTTGAGCCACTGATTCTCGGAGTTTCCATCATTCATAAACTTTACTCCCTGTTTTATTTCAGGGCGAATAAGAATACCTAAACCACCGAAGTATCTGTTGTTCCTAGATTTTGGTCGACATAACTTATAAAATAAAAAATCTTTAAATGATACTTGACTTTCATAGCCAATATGTGTCTCGGTCAATAGAACAATATTGTATTTCTTTATTTCAGAAATAAATGCAGGATTATGTGGCTTATTAATATTCTCAGATAGTAGACCACCCACATTCCATGAACAAATATTCAGAAAATTTTTCATTGTCACTAGAAAATAAAAAACAAAAACAAAAACAAAAGAAAAAAAAAAGAAATATAATATATCTCTATATATCTATAGTTATATATAACGCTGTCTATTTGAAAAAGAGAAATTCTATTTTATTCTCTTTTTTTATTGGTTACTAAATTTTGTAACATTTCTGCATTTCTTTGATATTTTCTACAAACTAACGATACAAGTGGGGCTATTGCCCCACAAGATGTTAGCATATTGTGTTGAAATTACCCCCAAAAGAATAAAATAAGTTGTAATCATTAGACCTCGAAACAAAATAAAGTATAGGGAATATGAATGAATATAACTTCTAACCTTCCGCGGAGAAATTTCCCCGCTTCAGAAATCGTGTATTGGCAGATGTAAGCATCACTATATGAGGCAAAAATGAATCGCTGACATTGCTTAAAACCCAAGCGGGGAAATTTCCCCGCGATAATTGAATTGATAAACTTTTTACTTGAATACTGAAAAAATATTACTTAGTACATGTCATGTTTAATTTCACTGGGGCAATGTCAATACCAACAAAACTTGTTCGAACCTGTTTGCCGGGGAAATTTCCCCAGGAGGTGGAAAGTAATGTAATTGCTCCTAAATTTAATTCGATGACAGTTTTTAAGAACTGCTTTGGGGAAATTTCCCCGCGTGAGTTTTGGACAAATTTTCATCACATAAATAGTTTGTTGAAAATCAAATGAGTGGAGAAATTTCCCCACAAAAGATCTGGACAAATTTTTTCAGATGCTGACAAAGGTGTGTGGGGAAATTTCTCCACTAGCTAAGTAGTAATTGAAAACAATTTTACAGGATATTTTTCGAAGACATGCAAATATATGTATATAAATATTGATATACGTCGACAATTCTGATTCAAAGTTTGATGGCATAATTTTCAAAGAGCGACAGGAAATATAAATTGTCTAAAGCATATTTTACTTATCTTGGAATTATTGGATATATAAACACACAATATGACGCTCTTTGAGATAATGAAACATAACGAGGAATTAGTTATCAAAAGTATTCTTGAATTTCCAAATATAAATAAACATAATCCATGGATTTTGCAACCTGTTGGCGAATTTAATCTTAAAAAAACATGGGGTTAAAATATTCTTCTAAGCTTCTGACATGGAAATATAATGATAAGAGTATAGTGTATATTATATAATATAATAAATAAAGGTGGAGGATAATGATGCATTACATATCTTTGGTTTTCTAAAATGATAATTTTATCATAAGGACTGAGAAAGTAAAATTGGTTTTGTGTGTTGTATATTGTAGATAATATATCTATGGCCATGGTTAACTTGCAATAGTCTTTCGGAAGAGTTTCTTTTACCTTTTTATGTAAATGTCAAGAAAGACAAAAATGAGGCGTTAAGTTTGCAGTTGCCAGGGCATTATGTACCATAAATAATCAATGCAAATTATTGATGATAATATAAAATACATGAGAGCGTTTTGACAACTTCAGAACATTAGAGTTTCCTTGATTATATCTTAACATTAAGAAGCCACCTGTTTAATATTAATTTTTAACCACAAATGACATATTTTTTGTTAACAAATCTAAGTTGTCTTAATTTTCAAGGTTTTCCAGTGTAAACTTTAGTCCTCTTTACAGATAAACAACCATGAGATTTTATTGAAGAACCAGTCATACTAACCTGAAATCTATGATAAAAATACTTGATTTTCAACAACTGAGGGCAAAGTTTGCTCATTTTTAGCACATTATTCACATAAATTTAAATAGAATGCACCGGGAAAATATGGAAGGACAGTTTTCAACTTAAGACAAATGAACCTTATATCCATGAGAATTTCAATATTTTTGTAACTGGATAGTTTATCATGTGATCAATTCGTTACAACGAAAAAATGAATACGTTAGCATCGTGGTAAGCATACATTTAACGGAAATAGTTTACAAAGTTTCCGTGATAAACATTATTTTAGGAAAAAGGGTTTTAATTCCAGGCAAAGTGGAGTAAATATAACTTTTCATATAAGGGAATTTATTATGACGTCACAAAGGAAAACATGTAAAATGACTGCTCCGGCCAAAAAATCAAACCACACCCGTATTCGACTCTATTTTTCAAATGCATGATTGCATTGCGCAGCTAAACAGTGTCTATCTACCTTAAAACGTTGAATCAATGTTAGTAAATTAATATCAAATCAATTATGTCCATGTTTATCATTTTTCTAATAAATATTTGGACATGCAGTTACTTACCTAGATGCAGATACTTGTATTTCCTATTAGGCTGGTAGAGATTAACACAAGAAGAAAGTTTCAGCACTTATTCGAGCAATGACCAGTGGTAACAAGTCAATTCTACATCACTACATAGCCATTTTTCGATAAAATGCTTCTGCTCTCGATCTAATCTAGCTGTATATCTGTATACTACAATATATATTTGCATTAACTTAAAAACAAATGTGGTCCATAAGGAAGAATCGGGGGTATTTTATTCATGAGATAAAATCACGCGAAAACGCCCCTTTTTGGTGAATTACTTCCCTTTATTAAAGTTTAACTTCGAAAGTACATCTCAGTGTTCTGGATTATTTTCATACTACCCCCGTCTTTTTTCTAAAAGTACTGTATTAATGTTATCTTCCGTAGTGGAAAGTTTTTGTTATGGGAATTTTGAAACATAGAAAATGTGGTTAAAACCCGTCTGTAGAAGGATTTCCCGTCACTGGAAAGCTTTTCAATTTAATTTGGCCGCAAATTTTTTTGAGTAAGTTTAAAAGGGACAACTGTTTATGAATCTATTCGAGTTATATTTCACAGTCATATGCGGACAAATTTGCCACATATTTATCTTTGGTGAGTATTTTTCTGTCAAAGATAGCTTACTTGGCAGTTTTACAATGGCTTCTTCAGTCAAAATGTCATGATCCCGCTTCGAATTTCAACCTTAATTGGCCGGAAATTTTTATTATTACAGATAAATATTCATGTATAGAATGGACGTAAACAATGTGTAGCATCGTGTAAGATGCGGACAAACATGTTCTGAAGTGTATTATTAGATATGTTTGCAAATTTTCAATATCTCCCCTATGCATTTCAACTAAACATGGCCGACTAGCAAGAGATACAAGATGACCGCTATGCAAATTAGTAAAGTACCCCTGATTCTGCAATATGCCCTAATAGATGTATCGCTCGTCTCTGCTAGACCACTAAAGTGATGTGACAAATCAAACTGGCATGATGAGAAAACTTAAAATGCTCACTAGACTGTGAAAACCATATGACAGGCACGACACACTACCAATGACGAATCCAAAATCCAGATATCATTGACCTACTACTAAAATATACTGAGACATCAATGGACCATGACATGTCGTCAAGGACAAAATCTTATAGTAGGCTGCCATGTTCTACCCCAGACAGACCAATATAGCAAACATCATTTACCTAATTTACTTACCATTACTAGATAAGAGAAACCAAACATGCTAACCAGATAGAAGAGCAGAGGTAATTAGACAAAACATTATGGCAGATTGTCCTGTACTACCAAGACCAACTTGCATACCAAATATAATTGACTTTCAAGTATAAGTTACTCAGAAACTGACTTAAGGAGGTTCGCTCCTCATGTTTTGGGATTTCTGTCAGATTTTTGGAATTCTCTGGTTTTATTGCGTTAAAAGCATTATAATTTTTTGAACATGCACCCCATTATTTTTTCTCATAATTTCATTTCATACATCTAGATGAGCATTCTGCAAAAAATTCATTGAATTTTATTTATTCTGTCACGTTCATTCATGGTCAAACCTTCTCAATGTCAATCTTATGAAAAATTCGAGTTCAGTTTCCGCTAAATTTTTCAATCACTTATACTCTATTCAAAGTATTTCTACCGTTCCCGTCATGAATTTGTACCGTTAGTCTATATATTTTCTTAACATTTTACGTCGAATATTTAGCATTGCAATTTAAAAACGTCAATTTTAGTCCATATTTGGTCAGTTTTGCTAGTAGTATTATTACCCAGTATATATGCGTGGTCGTGCGAATTGTATAACCAGTTAAGCGGTAAAATGAAAACAAAAGCGACATTTAACCAAAGAAAAGCTCATGCGATAGTTTACCAGCAAAAAAGGTATGTATATAATGTTATTTGGATAGGTAAATCGTGGTGTGTTATTATTTAATTTGTAGAAAGGTTGATATTGTCAGTTCGTCATGAAAAAGCATTAATAATTTAGGCAGTGTTGTTTTCACTGCTACTTATTTTCACCGTACCGATTGTATGCCATGCTAATCTTCTACCGTAAGGGCTACCATTTTCTACACAAAGTGGTACTATTTTTTCCCGTTAGAATAATTTACAGAAATACACTTCAAATATATTGTAAGTAATGACGAGCTTCAGAAACGAGAGTAACTGAAATATTTATATAAAGTTGTCGTTTTAACACGAATATAAACTTTTTACCAAATATTTCAGCCAGAAATTGGTAAAACATAGATAAATCCACAGGATCTCTGTTAATTTTGGAAAAATATCCTAAGATATGAAAATATGAATGAATATCTATTTGTTATACGTTATATTTCATAAAATATCAATGCATTTACTTGAATCTTCAGAACAAAAATAGACTATATATTCAAGTTATCATGGAATAGCTTGCATTTTTATGACAATTTATTGAATATCTGGCGTTATCATAGTGATATAAATGTTTCTCTATGTATTTTAAAGATTGTCATGATTGTTTCCTGAATTCAACAAAACACTGAATTGTTGAGATAGTATCGTGAACTAACAAGATAATATAGCACCATAAAAACAAGTTATGGTTTGATGAGCACTAAAGTAATGTTGAATGAAAGTATACCTGAGTTCAATATTAACTTTGCGTCAAGTTCCGTTAATGCCCATATTGAGTATAGAAATAATTTATGGCAAGCCGTTGGAAAATTTATTCTTTTTTTAACTGATTTTTTTATACACTTAAAATCGATTTTTTTATTTTGAATATTAAAACATCATGTTTTTAATATTAAAAAAAAATACACATTTTAGAAATAATTTACGACTAGCCGTTGAAAAATTTATTCACTGTTTTTTAACATTAACAAAATGTGTTTTGTGAAACACTTATACCCCCGAGTAAAAGTTAACAAGAAACATTTAGCAACTTCGAACAACAGTTAATGTCCTTCTGACAAAAAAAAATGTAGAAATAAATTCTGGTATCAGATGAAAAATTAAATCACATCAAATGATGATTGCAATTGGATGTAAACACAGAAGTCACCCAACTGACCCTCTACAATCATTATCCAAGAAATATTAAGAAAACAATTTTAATTCCCCCCTTTTTGGAACATTTATAGTTACTCATTGTGTTCTGTCTATCAGTGTTATCAGTACTTTGTTACATCAGGACTATTTTCATATACCACATCAATACTGGTTCCCCAAAAGTGGAGGAATATATAGATGAGAAAAATGTTATATTAGATATTTTTAGTAACATCCCTCATCACTGATACAAATAAAGAAAATATGTTGAATAATTTAAAAGATCTTTTTACAAAACAATTTTTATAGATATCAAGAAACATTTTATCCTAAACGAGTTTAATGTTTCTATATATAAATTAAAACAAAAAATAATTTCATTTTTTTGTGAAATTTTACCGGACAGTCACCTGCCAGGTCAAGGTCAAGAGGTCAAATATTCTTGTACAAACTGAAAGGTCTCTCCACATGGAATACACATGCAAAATATGAAAGCCCTATCACTTATCATTCAAAAGATATACTCAATGTTAAGTTTTTATGCAGTTGTTCAGATACCAAGGTCAGGTTCAGATTCAAAAAGTACATCACATGCCAAGGTCAAGGTCACGATGTCAAAAATTTTGGTGTTGTTTGAAAGGTCTTGCCACAAGGAATACACATGCAAAATATGAAAGCCCTATCACTTACCATTCAAAAGATATACCCAATGTTAAAGTTTTTGTAGACAAATAGACAGACCAAAAAATATGCCCCCCCGAATCTTCGATTCTCGGGGGCATAAAAATGATCTTTTTATAAAAAAAAATCATTTTTAACACTGAAAAATCGATTTTTTATTTAAAATATTTAAAAAATTCACATTTTTAATATTAAAACATAAGCTTTATTTTTCAATATTAGAAAATAATTTTATAATAATAGAAATTCATATTTTAATAAAAGAAAATAACAAAACTGTTTTTAATATAAAAAAAATCGTTTAATTATATTAGAAAATTATTTTTCAATGTAAAAAATACATTTTTTTTTAATATTAAAAAATCATCTTTTTTAATAATGAAATATCAGATGTATTTTTAATATTACAAAATAAGTCGATTTTTCAGTAATAAGAAATGGGCTGCTATGGTGACGTCATCGATGTCAATTAAATGTAAAATACAATTGGAGTCTATCTGAGTTTGATAAAGCGCAGGATCATTTTACCTTTTACCTGTAAACACAATGATTCTATCTTATTGACATCAGGTGCTCTGGAAATACTCTGTTAACAGCACCGTCACACTGTAAGTGAGTCAATCTAGGAAAATATCAAATCGGTATAGTCAAATCCGAGAAGACGTGAATCTAGATGAAAATGTCCACTTTCATTTGGGACACTGACATGTCATATATATCAATGATGTTATGGTGACGGCCATAGAATTTCTTGGATGAAATTAACATAGGCTGAACAAATCCCTGACTAAGCAGCTTATTGCAGAAACGTCATATTTGGTCAAGTAAAAGCACGTGCAAGTGCTACCCGATGGACATAAAATCATGTGACCTTAACCTCATTTGGCAGGTGATTTGTCATCATTGAAAGATATGACGTGTCAGTATCCCAAATGAAAGTGGACATTTTCAGCTAGATTCACGTCTTCCCTTATTTGACCACCGACTTTGACATTTTCCCGGATTGAATCACTCACAGTGTCACGGGTGCTGTTAACAGAGCAGGACATGCTTACCCTTCAGGAGCACCTGATGCCACTCTCAGTTTCACTGGAGTTCACACTGTGAGTGCCTTTGTTCTGAATGTTGTAATTTCTGGTTCTGTGCTTTGTATCTGTCTAACGTCATTGTTTTTATGTCTAACGTCATTGTTTTCTGTGTTCTCGTTTTTGCCCTGTCTTTGGACTTCGATTTTTGTGAATTTCACCCCTTTGTTCCTTCGGTATTCTATTGCCGTTGTCCTTGACCTAAATTTCATTTTCTAGTGAGCATGTTAAGTTTCTTAGTATTTATTTGTGGTGGGTCAACGATCTTTTTTATTTGGATTGGTCTTTGGAAGTGCATGACAAGTCGCTATTTAATTTGTTATGTTGGTTGGTCTTGGGTAGTACACATTGGACTGCTATAGAGCTTCTTTTGACAGTGGCCCAAATTTCAGTCCAGTGAACATTTTTAGTTTTTTGATTAGGTCAGGTTAATTTCACATGAACTTCGAGGCTTAGGAGGGAAGGGCGAGACATTTTTTAGGGTTCACAGTTGTTTTGGCAATTTACAAGGGTTTATTTTCATGAGAATATATACAACATTGTTAATAATATCAGTGAAGATGGGACTCTGAAAAGTACAATAACTACGATTGAAGTTGTCCACGACCGAGAGCTACAACAAAATGAATGACGGTTAAATCGTTTTTCGTTTCGTATGAATTTTCAAATACAGAAACACTGTCGTATATTGGTGAGGGTAAAGAGTTCCCTTTAAACATTTTTTTCAACTGCATTCTGTATTGAAGTGATAGATCATGAGATGTTATCTGTTTTTACCTTTCAGGATATCTTAAACAAAAGACATGTAAAATGTAGATACAATTTAAACCAACGACAAATGAAAATTAATCGGCGTGAAAAAGAACTGAATCATTTTGTTACAACACCAAAATGTCAGAAAATGTTATTTTACATGCATGTTTTCGTAAAACTGTATTAAACCATATTTCATATACATTTCAAATGGAATAGAATCGGTAAATAATTGTAGCATTGTTCTGATAGTTACGTTAGAAAATAGTAGCATTAACGGGGAAAAATTGTAACACTTACGGAGAAAAGTTGTAGCATCCATTATTCAAGTATGTCGTTTTTGATCAATAATTAATTTTACAGTTAATAAAATTTATACTACTGTTATTGTTAATACATTTGTAGATGTCCTAGTTTTGTAGCACGAAACATGTTATTCTAAATATAAACAAGATTCTAAAGATAAACAAGATTTACATAAAATGTGCGTTCAATCAATGATATCAAAAACTACTTAACACATGCTTTGTTTTGGGTCGTTTTAACCTGGATATGGGATGTTGTCTCCTTGACATTTACCCCATTTCCTTTCTTTTTCATACATAAATGGAATAATTTCTATTGGCGTTTCGAGAATCAAGCTTCTTGCCCTTCCAAAATGTAAACATCGTCGAATATTTCCCATAAGTCTCTCTGAGTACGGTACAAAATAATGACGGGAACGGTTGTCGATTCGCATGTGTAAAAAAAGAAGGTACCCATCAGCCACGCACATCTATTTCTTGGACCCTACACTAGTGTCTTTCGGCGGCTTTTCGTAAATAGATAAACGGATGATATTCTTTTGAGTTGCTTCTATTCTTGTGGTCTCAAGTCTGCTTCATCAGGGGTCCCTTGAAGCACACAATAGATTGAATTATATAGTCTAATAATTCTTATGCCTATCGTAAGCAATTATCTGGTTATTAGTAAACATTTTTGCGGATCTTGTATGTCGCCAGTACAGCAGAATTCATCAAATACAAACAAATGTCAAAGCTAGCTAGAGTCAGTCATGTCAGTTTCATTTCATGATTTTATTGACTAAATCTGAAATCTGAAATGTCATGTAGAGAGTGTTGACATTTCACTATCGGAAAAAGAACATAATTGGCTAACTCGTTCAGTAACAAAGTCAATGAAGGAGATAATTTGTCTTATCATAAGCAATTCTCTGATTATTTGCAAACAGTTTTGCACTTTCGTTAAAATCTCTTAGGGACCGACCATTTAACCTGAAGGGGGGTGGGTTATGGTTTTTTGTTCTGGACAGAAAATTTTTTTCGCGCTTCGCGCGAAAAAATTTATTTATTTTTTACACGTGTATCAACAAAATATTTTTTTTCAAAATTAACATTATTTTTTGGAGCAGAAAGCCACCTTCAGAAAATTTTTTTTCATCATTTTGGCAGCCAAAATATTTTTTTTCACTAAAAATCAGATCCAAAATATTTTTTTAGAAAAAAACCATAGCCCCCCCCCCCTTTCAAGTTAAATGGTCGGTCCCTTAGTAATTTGTCAGTACTTTCTATGTACAGTAGCCTAATACCAATTACATGATAGTAATAGATAAGCTAGCCGGAAGACACGATGATAGCTGTTTTATTGATTCAGGTTTATTGATTAATTTCTAACAGTCATCAATCAATAACATAACTCGTTCAGTAACAGAGTCTATAAAAAGATAATTGTTTTTGAGTTTCCTCTGACCCATTCTCAATGACCCAGTGGTAAGTACCTGAATTTTTGGCAATAGGAATAATCTTCTGTGTAGCAGTGACACATAAACTGCATCTGAAGTTTCATTCATTTAATCATTTTCCCACATGTTTTAATTAATTTTTCAACCTGTATTGCATCAGTTCGACTACAGGGTTGAATACTTTTGTGTAATGTGTTCATTGCAGTTTGTCGTTATCTTATTGTTATATAGCATAATTGGTCCTACGGTTCCCACATGTGAAACAAATCATATATACTGTTTACTACAACTCTTAACATATTATAACAGAGTACTTCACCCTCGAGGATTCACTTTGACTATCATATCATAATTTACCACCAAAAAGTGTACTGTGCATATTGGCTCTCTTTAGTACTAAATCATCTGCACATAATATGACAAATTGCAACAGACGTAACCACAAGGGAAACTGCTGTCAACGAACGATAAGAGGTGTTTGAAACAAAACAGACACTTCTGGCATAACTGGTATAGCCACCCACTGAGACATTCATGTGGATAGGATTTTTCTCTAAAGAAAAAACAATAATGACCTTGCATAGTCATGTTTATGGACAAAACTGTTAAACAGCGCAGTGCGAAAAATGATGACATGAAATAGGAACTTCACCCCTTATGATAACTATGGAAATTATAGGATAACAAAACATAGTACTGAAAGCATACAAAGGAATAAAAGTGACAACAAAAGTCCGAATCGATCAAAGGAAGAGACCAGTAAGGAAAATCCGTATAACATTCGACTGAATCAGGGGAACACAATCCGACACAGAAATTTTTTGGCAAGCCGTCATATTCCCGACTTGGAACGGGCATTTTATAAATAAAATGGTGGGTTAAACCAGGTTTATTGATGCATTAACCTCCCGCTTATATGACGACTAATAGCTTCTGTGTGCCCAGATTGTGTTTATCTCATCCCAATAAGGAAAACAGAAAACTTATAACAAAATTTAGAGTTAGTGACCATGAGTTGTTAATAGAAACTGGTAGATACTATAAGATATCCAGAGAGGAAAGACTATGTAAAACATGTAAAGTCTTGGACAATGAGGAACATTTCTTCTTTAATTGTGCAATTTATCAATCTTGTAGAAAGCAACTTTTAGAATATTATATGAGAACTCAGCTAAATTTTAATTCCCTGAATCAGTTAAAAAAGTTGACTATTATACTAAATCCGTCAACCTCTGAACAAATTAAAACAGTCGTTTCTTTTTTACAACAGTCATTAGAACTGAGGAGAGGAGACAAATAACTGTTTTATATTGTAAACATTAATTCTTTTATGTTTTGTTATTATAAATGTGATGTACTACAACCCAAATGGGTAATAAGTATTTGAATAAAGAATAAAGTTAAATGTCAAAGCCATACTATTGTCAGGGCGCACTACACTAATTCAATACGCCAATGTTTGACAGACCTCGAAAATAGTACTATAAAAATAGTGCATTTTCATTTGTAGTGACTCCAGCCAATTGATACATGTCATAATCAGCAAGATCATAGAATATTTCTAGGTGAATGACGGAGAGCAAAGAACAGTTAAAAAACATGATTAAGTTGCATAACAAGCTATAACGGATCGAATGAAATACGACCAAATACCGAAAATTCTCTGTTGCGACTATGTACAAAATTAACCGGAACGTTTCAATTCAATTTTATTTTCTTATTTGACATACAACATATGGTTTAAATGTATTTATTTTATCGTGTTGGTGATCTGTTAATGGAAAGCAAGTTCCCGCACCTGGGAAAATTCATTTCTATATTATTGGAAATTTTGAAATCCCGGAATTTAACATACGAGTCAATTTGCAGGCCGAATTAGTGGTGTGCCTCGGATCCTGTCAAAACCTAGAATTTTTCTCTAAAAGGTAAAATGTTTTTCTCTAATAGGTAAAATGTATTTGTCGTTCGATGTACAAGCCTAGTCTCATACAGGTGAAATATTTTTGTCGCTCGGTGCACAAATCACACTACAGTTGCAAAAAGAGAGAAACATCAAGGAAGAAGCCAAAACTTAAACAAAACCGTCTTCAATAAAATTGGAAATAGGAATTAAATATTTATCAATCAAATCTGGATATCGTCCAATAAATTTCTTCAGAAAAACTATTAATCTGCATTTCTCGAAGCCCTGATTTAAAAGTTTACTAATTAAACATCTGTGTCGTTTCAAAAAATCTTGATAGTGACTACATGCTCTAGCGTAACGGATTAATTGAGAAATATATACTCCATACGATGGGGAAGACGGAATATTACTGTCGAGGTGTGGAAAGTTTACAATATCAAAATTGAAATCGTCTCTTTTGTCATAAATTCATGTGCTGAGGTTGCCACTGTCGTCAAACTCTAAAAGTAAATCTAAAAACGAAACAGAATGGTCAGTGTCTCTAGTCTCCTTTATTTCAAGTTCTGAGGGATATATTAATGGAATATAGTCGGCAAAGTTACTATTATTAAGCGACAAGACATCAATCTGTATGAGTAATTAAAGGGTATAGCCTCTTTAATTTTATTTTGTTTGACCAAATTTTGCAAAAATTCTGTTTCGTAAGTGAACAAAAACAGGTCGGCTAAGAGAAGAGCACAATTCGTTCCCATTGGAATGCCGACTGTCTGTTGGAATATCTTGCCCCCGAACTGGACAAATATGTTGTCAATGAGAAATTCCAGCATGCTGATCTCCTGTTCTTCAGTGTAGTATCGTATGTTATCCTTTGGTACTTTGTTAGTAAAATATGTAGATGTATATGCTAAGGCTACATATTTAAAGCTCTGTCCTTTTTTTGAAAGCAAATGCGTTCTTGATAAGATCAATCAAACGACTTTTCAATTTTGAATGGGGAAGAGTAGTATGGAGTGTAGAAAAATCGAATGTTTTCAATGAGTGGATCTTAGAAAGTGACCGAGTTATCAAGTTGTTCAGAAGATCTTTAGAATTTTTTAGTATCCACATATGATTGATGCTACTACGTGAATAAACAGTGTCACAATATTTTTGCTGGCCTTCTTTCACAGCAGTCAAAATCTTAGTTAGGATAATGGACAGTTCTTTAGTAGAACAATTGGAAGAGCCGGCAATGTACCATTGTCTGTACGGCCACTTATGAAGTTTGGGTGTCCAGTACAAAATAGGCAAATCATTAGATTTGTCATTGGAAGACATGTTTAATGATTCTATAAACGATTTATGATTTGCCAGGATTTCATCTTTATGTATAGTAATATTTTTGTATGTGGGGTTGCCTGAGCTATTTTCTACGCCAAGTTCTTGTATTAGGCAATCATAATAGTGTTTTTTGAAATATCAGAGCAAATACGTAGTCATTATATCATACAGATACAGTGGGGGGATACTTGTTGTTTATAAATCTAATCTACACAAAGGCATTTCAGAAATAAAAAAAAAAGTTGAGTAAAGATTTTTTTTTTTAATTTTGATAGAGACCTATATTTGTGTGCTTGTTATATCAGATCATGCACAAATTACAACACACACACAATGTAAATTCTCACCTTCTATCCTAAGTACTCACATGTATTAGACTATTCTTATAAATGGGAAAAAAATGTCTAAACTGAAAATGCTTGAAACATTATCCGACACCACTGTAATAGACAAAATGATTTCTTTTCGACTTAAACAGTGATGGAGTAAATATAGCATCTGCAGACTTGAACAATGTTTTTTTCAAATTTTAGCCGAAAAAACTTGTCACACTGTTCGGCTACGTAGCAAGAAAAGAAAAAAGTATGGATAGATTCTGAACTTAGAGATTTGAAAGAGACTGTTATGGCCTTAGGATCCGAAATTAAAAAACATCCTTATGATATGAAAATAAGGTCTAATTACTTTAAACATTGTAAAAAACTTAAAAAGATGGCTAAACATGAAAGATATTTGTTTAAAAAAGAACTATTTGACAAATTACTAAATTGGAAAGAAAATGGTCCAAAACAATATTGGGATGTATTAAATGCATTGCAGAAGGGGGACAAATCAAACAATACGACTGAAATTAACAAAACTTTTAATGAAGTTGCTCAACATTTTGAATTTCAAGGGGATAATAATAAATACAACAACAGGTTGAAAAATATGTACATCAATATAAAGAGTTCATGAAGAAAACTCATCAACTGATAAACCATTTACTATTTCTGAGGTAAAAAAATGCATAAACATGCTAAAACTTAATAAAAGTTCTGGCCCTGACCTCATATCAAATGAAATAATAAGATATATTGCAAGTCCATAGTAAAATTATTTAACCTGATCTTGAATATTGGACAGTATCCGTCAGAATGGAGAAAATCATTCATAGGTCATATTCATAAATCTGGTGACAAGAATGAACTGAATAATTATAGAGGCATTTCTCTTCAAAACTCTACTGCTAAACTTTTTAGCTCAACACTGAACAAACGGTTAACGAATCATTTCGATAATTTATTTTCTAATCAACAATTTGCGTTCAGAGAGAACCATAGAACCACAGACAGTTTAAAAAACACTTATTTCAAAATATACTTTGAAAAATAAATGAAATTTTTTTTCTTGCTTTGTTGACCTACACAAAGCATTTGACACGGTATGGCATAATGGCCTTCTGTATAAACTTATGAATAATAATGTTGGTATCAAATTTTCCGGTGTACCGAAGAGTATATATAGTTTTTTTTTGTAATTTTTTATTTTTGAAGCTTGTGGTTTACATATATATTATGTAATTAATATACATTGAAAAAACAATGATATAGTTTCACATAGGGATAATATATACATATTTTTTTTAATTAGAAATTAATTGTACTATTAAAACTCATGAAGCTGGTATATTATCAATTTCCAAAAAACAGTTAAGGTAAGTAGAGCAGCAGTGGTGGACACAACAGGTGGTCCCGCCGTCCCTCTACTAACCTCAACTAGAAAGAAGAATAATTAAGTTTTATAGAAAATAAACAAGTTGTTTCTCAAACAAAGAAAAAATGCAAAGACGTAAATTGTTTCACTCATTCTAAATAACTACACACAAACTCTTTCATACTTGCAATCCAAAAATAATTATATACAAAAAATAAACATGGGGCGCACACAAAGCACTGTCCAATTGTGATGTGCCCCCAGTATGCTAATAATAAAATTGCATTTCCTCCCATACACCCACATTCTCTTACATTCTTACCAACCCATACCGCTATGCATTGTTCCAAATATTTTTAAAAGGTTGCCACTTGTTTTCAATCAAAGTCCCAACTGCAGGAGATTTATACCATATAACTGACATTTTTTCTATTTCATAAGTTTTTTTCAATACAAGAGTTCAACCCCCTATGTATGGCCTAGACATATTATATCTACAAGAGTTAATG
>MJUU01062871.1:2516-31308 GCA_002080025.1 Modiolus philippinarum
GGGTAAATGTCAAGGAGACAACATCCCATATCCAGGTTAAAACGACCCAAAACAAAGCATCTAGGCCTAGTGGTCACCGTACAGTCTTCAACACAGTGAGAACCCCCGGGGAGGAACCTCACACCACTAGTCCTAAAACAACTTTTGTCTGTTGTGTATATCAATGTTCAAAATTAAAAGTTTGCACAACAAACGAAGGTTTATGTTTAGGACTAATCTGTACACACTGATATTTATTTACGCAAATCATACACAAAAAATTGTAATACAATGTAGGTGCAAAACGCGAAATTCAACTAAAGTTGAAAACAATGGAAATGTCAAACCGTAACCAAGCCGTTACAAGATTTTAAATACCACTGAAGTATTTGCGGAGAGAATTAGACAGGACGGCTTGAATAATTCAAGTTTGACGCCTCACGACTATTCATAAAAGGCAGTTGACCGTTTTACTCCGTTCCCACATCATTTTCTTGCGGCCATGCCATCTGAATCAGAATAACGCTTAACTACAATGCATTTTCCCTTATTTCAAGCGCATAAATGACACAGATTCGATTTTTATAATTTCCGAATCAAATTCGTGAAAACTTTTTGTTGATTTCAACGTGCGGGATTTTTATTTTTTATTTTTTTATTTTGATTTTGGAAAATTAGGAGCGGGAAAATAATTTTTATTTTTAAATTTTGATTTTGCTAATTTAGGAGCGGGATTTCCAAAGAACTACTAATTAATTTGGTGTGGCCTTATCTGCAGGAACAACGACATGAGTGGATGACAAGTATTTGGCAACATAGGCATTTTTGAAAAGAATAATGGCTTAGTTCTCATTGACCCTCGTAGCTGACTAATTCGTTTAAGGGGGTTCGCTTCTTCATTTGAAAATAAATATAATTTCAAATAAATGTGATTTTTTGTTAGATAATTAAAAAAGAAATAATTTAGTGAAAAAAAATTCATAGGTTGATGATCTCGTTTTTGAGCTATACATGATTGAAAATTTGGCGGGAAACTGAACTCCTCGGATTTTTCATAGGATTAACATTAGCAAGGTTTGACCACGAATGAATGTGACAGAATAAATAAAATTTAATAAAATTTTTACAGAATGCTCATAAAGATGCATAAAATGAAATTAAGGAAAAAAATAAGGGGGTCCATGGGCAAAAAAATATTATGTTTTTGAATGGAAAAAACCAGAGAATTCCGAAAATCTGACAGAAATCCCAAAACATGAGGGGTGAACCTCCTTAAGAATATTTTTTTCTGCTGGATAAAATACTGTAGATACAAGATGAGTAATTTAGATGCTTGAATGATTTTTCCTAATGCCGGCTTTTTCAATTTGAATATTGCATATTTTAATAGATTTTAATGTATGCTTGTAATGCTTTATTAGTGATTTTGTTTCCGAATTATATTGTTATTGAGTACTTAATTTCCTGAAATTCCAGATACTGGAACAAAATATCTTTACAAGTGATATTTTTTTTCCATTTTTGAGTAAACTGAAGTGTTGCTAAGGACATTTTTGGGTAATCTGCTTTTTGATATCCTTTTTACACACTTTCTCTTAGGATTAAGCTAATTTAAGTTAATTTTGAATATACTGATATTAAGGTATTGACAACTACTATTCAATTACAGAGTAGAATAATTTGTGCTTTTGTGTTCTCTAGTACACAAAACGTGGACTATTTGTGAAAATGTCCCATGTCAATACTGAAATCAAAACAACATAACTTGTAGAAGAAAAAAACTTTTTCTCACAATTTCATTTTTTGTGTTTTTTTTAATTGTTACGGTGCCCAATCTTAAATTCCCCATGCATTATAACTTGTTGTTGCATGATGTTGCATGACTCACAAAGTTTCTATAATTTTTAAAGGAGTTGTATTAATAGTCTTTGAGATATAGCAAAAAACATTGAAAATGCAATTTTTACTTAATCCAACCATTTTTTAGTCTTTCATATTAACCTTAAATGGCAACTCTTGGAAAATCTACTATTATTTTTACAATCAAATAAAAATTAGATCTACCAATTGTTCCTTACACTCATTGCATGGCAGATCTAAAAAATCACATTCTACTTATGTTCTGTGACCTTTTAAATCAACCAATCAGATTGCAGCTTCCAGGATTTTGGAAACATTGGACATGGGATAAAACCCGAGGATTTGGAAAAGGTCATCAGAACAGAAAGTAGAATGGGATGTTGTTAGATCTACCATACAGTAAATGTAAGGAACGATTTGTAGATATCATTTCAATTAGATTGCTGTTTTCATATCTAAAAATATGACTAACAACCTACAATTTGAACATTAGGGTCTAAGAGTCTTATATGCAGAAAATAAATTTATAGTAACTTCAGTGCTTTGGTACTTTCTATTGCTTCAGACAAGTTCAGCGTTACAGGGATAAAGAGAGAAGAATGTTATCAGAAACGCAAAAATAAAATAGTAAGTTTCTTAACTTCATAAAATAATTAAATTTGTCTCATTTTAATCCATGTACATGTAATAATAACTCGACATAGCTATATTCATATCAATGAATATGAATTTTCAGTTTTACGTTTTTCCTGTCATAAAAAAAATTCAATTCACTCAGATTTTTTGTTGAATTCTCTTGGATTAGCGACTTGGATTGAAAGAATGCAAAAATAAAATCAGACTCACAACAAAACCACTATTGGTCCTAGAAATTATAAATCAACATGTCTTTTTTATTGAACATTTTGCAATTGAAGGTCAAAAGTAAGTGAGTATATCAGTAATTGGATTGCACTATAATTTTTATTTTGCATTTAAACATTACAATGAAAAATAATTATATTATTTTTTTTATTTATGTTTTCTCAGGAACTATTACCAAATATTCAAAATTGCTTGAGGTGTTATTGAAGCTTTGCTGTGAACTATTCCGAAAGTTTATGAATTGGTTGTTACGGATTTATTTTCATAATCAAGTTTTGCCATAATATCAAATGCCAAATGTTATAATTTATTGTGTTTTAAATGAGACTTGGCTGTGAACCATGACAAAATGTTAAAATGTTAAAAATTGATTGTGTTCTGTTGAAGCTTGGCCATAAACCAATGCCGAATGGTATACATGGATTTTTTTTATAAAACCATTGCAAAAGGTTATGAATAATTGAGTTTTTTAAGCTTTGCAATGAGGAATTACCTAAGGTTATAAATCAATTTGCGTTTTAGTAAAGCTTTGAAATAAACCATTGCCAAATGCTATACATGGATTGTGCTTTTATAAAAGTTCGGCAATGAACCATTGCAAAAGGTATGAATTAATTGTGTTTTTTTAAGCTTTGCTATGATGCATTACCAAAGGTTATGAATTCATTGTGTTCATTGACATTTTGCTAAAAATTATAGCCAAAATGTGTGAATTTGATTATGCATTACTGAAGCTTTGCCATGAACCGTTGCCTACTGTTATGAATTGATAGTGCTTTTATAGAAGCTTGTCATAACCATGGCCTAATGTAATAAATTGGTTGTGCTTTTATTGAAGCTTGGTCATGTTTTTATAGAGACATGGCTGTGAACCATGACAAAATGTTAGAAATTGATTGCTTTTCTATTGAAACTTGGCCGTAAACCATTGCCAAATGCTATACATGGATTGTGTTTTTAAAAAAGCTCGGTATTGAACCATTGCAAAAGGTTCAGAATTGATTGTGTTTTTATTGAAGCTTTGCTATGAAACATTGCCAAAGGTTATGAATTGATTGTGTTTATTGAAGCTTTGCTAAAATTATTGCCAGAATTTGTGAATTGATTGTGCTTTACTTAAGCTCTGCCATGAACCATTGCAAACTGAAGGAATGACTATGTTTTAATTGAAGGTTTGCTGTGAAGCCATTCCCAAAGTTTATAAATTGATTGTGCTTTTATTGAAGCTTTTCATAACCATGGCCAAATGTAATAAATTGTCTTTTTATTGAAACTTGGTCAAGAATCATCCCAAAAGTATATAAATTGATTGTTTTATTGAAGCTTTTTCATACCATTTGAAAAGGTAATTAATTGATTGGGCTCATATTGAAGCTTTATCATAAACCTTTGCCAAATTATATAAATTTATTGTGTTTTGATTGAAGCTTGCCAATTAAATCTAACCAGATGTTGTAATTGATTGTGGTTTTATAGAAACTTTGCCTTGAACCATTTGCATGTGTTTTTATACTTATTACTTATGTGTGGTTTGTTTGAAGCTTTGCCATGAACCATTGCCAAATGATATGAATTGATTTAGTTGTTATTACTTGAATGTGAATTCATTGAAGCTCTACCACGAATCATTCCCTTATGCTTTTATTGAAGCCTTACCACGAACCATTGCCAAATGTTATTAATTGATTGAGCTTCTATTAATGCTTTACCACGAACCATTGCCAAAGGCTATAAATTTGATTGTGTCTAAATTGAAGCTTTATTATGAACTATTTACAAATGTTAGAAATTAATTGCGATTTTATTGAAGCTTTGCTCTGAATAAATAAAAGTAACAACAAAAGTCCGAATCGATCAAAGGAAGAGGCCATTGAACCATTGCCAAATGTTATAAATTGATTGTGCCTTTATTGAATCTTTTCCCTGAACCATCGCCAAAGGTAATGAATTGATTTTGTCGTAATTGAAGTTTTTCCACGAAAAAATTCCAAATATTATGAATAGATTGTTTTTTTAATTGAAGTCTTGTCATGAAGTATTGTCCACGGTTATGAATTGAGTGTGACTTTAGTGAAGCTTTGCCAGGAACAATTGCCAAATGTTATAATTGATAATGTTTTTATGGAAGCTTTTCAATACAACATTTGCCAAATGTTATTAATTTACCGTGTCTTTATTTAAGCTTTGTGAAGTCTTTTTATAAGATTTATTAAGCCTTTGCCAAGTGTTATAAATACGTTGTGTTTCATAAGATTGGTCATGAACCATTAAAAAGGTTTCAAATTTTGTTTTTATTGAGGCCTTGCTATGAACCGTTACCATGTGTTATGAATCGATCGCAGGGGTCACTCTAGATGGAATTGTCAAAACTCCCCCTTAACAAAGGATTGACCAATTAAGAGAGTAAATTTCAGAATTCATTAACCCAATAATAAAGCATAGATAAGCAATTTTAATTATTAACCAAATAATTTGACTAGTGGAACTTCCTTAATCATTGACTGATGATAAATACTTGGTTAACACAGCAACCATCAGGCATTCTGGCCAATTATGGTTAAAAATGACCCATTGATATATATGTAAAAATTATTACTTCTCATTTATATAGTCAACAAAACTAGACCCATTCCACCGGTATGTCTTAATATACGTCTATATAGATAGACAGATTGATTGATTGATTTGGGCTTAAGGTTAATGAGGACAGGTGTCACGTGATCAAACCAGAAAAACGGGAGGAAAAAATTAAAATGCTCAGAATGGAATGAAATTTGACAGGAAGGTTAGTTATCACATAAAGAAAGTAGTTTTGGTGTAAAAAATATTAAAATGGCAACCGTTGCTACGGGAAGAGAAAATGGCGGGGAATTTTCAAATTGCCCCGAATTGAACGAAATTTGACGGAGAGGTTCCTTTGAAATGAGTTTCGTTCTTAAAAATATCAAGATGAAAGATTCAAATTTCTCCGATTGGGATGGAAAGGGTACATAATCTTGAAATAAGGCGAGAAAAGGGGAAAATAATAATGAAAAGGGGGAGCATAAATGTAAAAATTAAATAAAACAGGGAGATAGTTGTGAAAAAAGTAAATAAAGCATACAAAGGAATTAGAAAAATGGGGAAATAAGGACAGAATAAAACTCGAAAATTGTGGAAAGATGGAAATCACCCTAGAACTGAAAAAAGGTATCTCCCCCTTTCTAAACATTTAACGCAGACGTGAAAGAAATACTCCCAGAACAAGTCATTGTTGATTTTCTTTTTTAAAAGGTCCTTTAAAAGAAGTTTTGAATAAGAAAAAAATAGAAATATCATCCCTTCATATAGTCAACATCATTCAAAATATACCTATATACAGCATATATTAGGTCACTCATAGGCAATATGGTGGCCAACAGGAAATACACAATACTTCCGGTCCCGCATGCGAGCTCCTTTACCTTTCTTTAGGACTCCTGCAAGGTTACATGTCGAACTATTATACAATATATCACAAAATTAATTGTTTGTGAATAACAACCTTCTTTGCATTTATGTTTAACAGGAGGCCAGAAAGTATCCACTTCCGGTTTGGTATGTGCAACTTACAACTTCCTGTTCTAGTCAAGTGAAGACTGTATACAATCACATGACTGTGGTAGTTTGGTTTTGGTGCTACACGCTCAGCAAGCGACATCACTTCCGGATTTTGTACAAGTGATGGCCAATTTTTTAGGGGGAGGGCAATGTTGTCAACTTTGAATGCTTGAAGGTCTCTTAAAAGCCTGGTTTGCTATTATGATTTTTTAAGATATTGTTGTGATTTCAAATAATATATTTAATGAAAAAAATCAAATTTTAAATGACACAATTTTTTGTCATGGCATGAAATACAGTCCGGTAAGGGCCAAAAAGGCGGAAGAAATTGCATGTTAATGAAGTATTGTGGTAATTTTGAAGCTACTAGGTGGCAAGATCAAAGTTCATTCTTTGTTATCACATATTCAATAGTCACAGCTTTTAGCACTGATGGTTATTTTTCCCCTACTAACAACATGCAAATTACAGTCTGTCCTAATATACCGTTACATCAAGGGACAGGTAACCCTTGCCCTATATATCTCAAGAAAAAGCCTGGTAGGAGGTTTGAAAGTTTCACATAACAACCAACTACTACAGTACTACAATATATCCAAAAAACAAAGAAATTTAAATGGTAAAATTTTTTCTGGGTATGGTGTCCTCATTAACCTTAACATCACCTTAAGCAGTATTTGACAGTCAGTGCAAGTGGTGAAGGAAGCCAGAGTACTCGGAGAGAACCACCGACATTGGGCAGTTAACTGACATAATTTATCACTTACGATTGTAAGTCGAGTGCACCCTTTTTGTAATGTACAAAGCGAGTTACGAACTCACACCGCAGTGGTGATTGACTACAGTGGTTGTATAGATAATAGAACTACCTTTACCGATCGGCAACCCAGACTCCGTCTGTATAGATAATGAATTGAAAATGAAAAAAAAAATACTTATGCAGAAAAGATCTGCAATATTAAATCATCCTCGCTTAAAACGATAGAAAAGGGTTAAAAGAACAAATCATACACCACTGTACAAGCCAATGATACAAGCATAAATAATTTTTCTATAACATAAAACAACCTAACTAATTAAAGTTAGAAGTTCTCAGGTACGAACGCATATACAGACACTTCGTCATCCTAGTTTCGATTTTGTTAGAAATCTGGCCAATGTTTTTGAAAAACACCCTAATTATAGTAAAAAGAAATCATTTTGGGTCAATATTTGTGTAACTACGGCAATAGAATTTACAAAAATCAAAGCCGAAAGCTTGGCTAAAACGAAAACACAGAAAACAATGACGTCAGACAGCTACAATACGCAGAAACAAAAACATAGCATTCACAGCTTAAACTTTGAAACAGCATGCGTATGTTTTAATCTCGTAGCTTAAAGATATTATCTCGTTTCAATGACATACATTTTCGTTCCCTTAGCATACTTTCTCGTTTTTGAAAATAAACTATGGAATAAAAAAGATAACAGGAAACACCTACAATGGCCGAAAATCATAGCAACATGCCACAAAGTAAATAGGAACTGCACAAGAAAAAAAACACAATAAAAATACAAAAGACAAACATAAACAACGATAGGAACTCGGGACAGTCTTTTTATGACATACCATCTCATAGCAACATAGTTTTTGGTTATCCGAGATACCATTTCGGTACCAAGACTTATATTTTTCGTTCCCCTGATACTATTGCGGACTTTCCATAGAAAAAAAGCTGAATTTTAAGACAAAAAGTATTTATTTCCTTGTACATTTGTTAGCAATGTATATTGGATAAGGTTTTTTATAGTACATTATAACATTACTAGATATTTTTTGAAAAGGGCTTGTTTAAGGATGAGAAACAGTCTTCAAAAACAAAAGGAAATATACCAAATTAATACCTTTGAAAATCAATCTTTGCACATTTCAGTCCTGCTTTGTTACTTCCTGTTTATACATATTAAAGATCAATATTTACCTTTAATTTTAAAATCACATGATCTATCTATTCACAGTAACTTCGGTATTTAGTTATTTAAAAGATAGTATAACATTGTGTAGATTTAATGTAAGGTAAAGAACGAACCACCCTAAAAAATTCCAAATTCAAAAAATGTGACATAAAATGTGACAAATGTGACATAGAAAATATAGCTAAAAAGGAAAAATAAGGATGGCAACCCATTGTAATTCTTGAATTGGCATGGGGGTCTCATCCCGTCATCCCGAAGTACAAATTCTTAGTGCATTCATTTCCTGGAATCCTGAGCATAGAATATCGAAATTACGAATTCCCGTGCTTTAATAATTCATATTCCGGCATCCTAAAAAAGGTCCCCCTTAATCATTGAAAAAAAAAACGAAAATCAATAAATTAATAGTGCTACAATTTCAGCTTTCCGAAGAATCCTTCCCTATTGATTGTTATTTTATTGAAGCTTTGCCATAAACCATTGATTACTGTTATGAATTGATTGTGCTTTTATTAAGTTTTGACATGAGTGATCCCCAACTTTTATGAATTAACTGTGTGACTATTGAAGTTTTGGGAAAAACAAAATTCCAAACTTTTATCAATTGATTTTGGTGTTATTGAAGCTGTACCATGAACCCTCCCCAAATGCAATAAATTTATTGTGCTTTTGTTGAAACATAAACATGAACCATTGTCAAATGTTATAAATTGATTGGGCTTTTATTGAATCTTTTCAATGGACTATTGAAAAATGTTTTAAATTGATTGTGCTTTTATTGAATCTTTCCATGAAACATTGCCAAATGTTATTGATTGATTGTGGTTTTATTCAAGCTTTGCCATTAAGCATTGACAAATGTTAACATTGATAGTCGTTTTATTGAGGCTTTGCCGTGAACCATTGCCAATGTTATTAATTGACTCTGGTTTTATTGAAACTTTGTCATGAACCTTTCCTAAATTTATAAATTGACTGTGTCTTTATTTAAGCTTAGCCATGAACCATCGCCAAAATTTATATATTGAATGTTTTTTGAGGCCTTGCAATTAACCATGTTCTAAATTGAGTGGCTTTAATTGAAACTTTGCAATGAACCATTTTCAAAGTTATGGATTGATTGTGTTTTGATTGGAGCATTGAAATGTAACCACTGCAAATAGTTATAAATTGATTGCATTTTTATTGCAGCTTTGCCATGAAGCATTGCCAAAGGTTACGAATTGATTCTGTTGAACTGAACTTTTGCCATTAAGTACTGTCAAATGATATAAATTGATTGTTATTTTATTGAAGCTTGGACATGAACCATTGCCGAAAGTTATAAATTATTGTCAGCTTTTAAAATTTGTTGTGATTTTATTGAAATGTTTCCGCCAACCACTGCCTAATGTTTACATTGATTGTGTTTTTATTGAATCTTTGCCAAGAAATATTGGCAAATGTTCTTAATTGATTGTGATATTGCATTTTTGCTAGGAACAATTCCCAAATATTATAAATTGGTCGTGTTTTCTTATGAAGCTTCGCTATGAACCATTGCCAAATGTTATGAGTGTGTTTTAATTAAATCTTTGCTATGAAATATTTGCAATCCTTATGAATTTTTTTTGTTTTATGGAAGCTTTGTATTGAATCGTTTCAAAATGTTATGAATTGTTTTTGTTTGTATTAGTAATGTCGACGAGTAATCAAGTACTGGAGTATCAGTCGGACGTACTAAGTATCGATAAATTAAACTGGTTCGAATACTCGGTATCTATTTTGATATCTAGAATATACGTATTTTATTTCTTCACATTGCTCAAAAATATGATTAGTTAATCAAATGCATTCTAATATGGCGCTCTTCTTTCACTTTGTGAACAAATGTATGTCCTGAATCCAATAGAACAAACCCGTATTGTACAGCATCAAGACATAAATAATGTACACATGGCATATTTCATTTACTAATATTAAGTTAAAAAATAAACTTTTTAAATAAATCATTCACCCAAATAGCCCCATCAAATAATTACAAAAGAAATTTACAACTGATATGAAGACACGAAATTGAAATTAACAAAGAAAATTGACCACGCCATTACCTAGCAACGACTGCTCCTTGTGTTATGAAATCTTATCAATGTACCACATCATTATATACGCTTTAATAACAAAATTTTCAAATGTTGTCGTATTATTTTTTGTTTGTTTGTTTGCTTTGTTGTTTCAAATATAACTTAATGTAACAGTCATGCAATATTTGTAAATCAATAAACGGAACCATGCAGCTCACACTTGTATACCTGCTTTGATTTTAAAATAGCTGTATTTGATATTTTCATAAAACATTATATTTATTTCCTTAATTAAAAATATATTCACAGTAACTTCGGTATTTAGTTATTTGTTAGAAACTTATATTAAATAAAATGACAAATATGGATTTCCCTATGCCAGTTTATGATTTTTGCATTCCGACAATTTTTATTTCTAGTTTTAAACCGAATATTGTCCTCTAAACCCCTCTTCGAATTTTCTAAACGCTTGTTAGACATATTACAATAGAAATCGATCATTGCAATTTGGCTCTATGCGAATCAGAGGATGGTCAGACCTTATATTTGTCTTTCAATAATTTATTTCTTAATTATATCATCTTAGCGATTTACTACTTGAACAGAAAAGATGACACCAACGAAATATGCCGTTGATTAATTTTTCAAACTCAGCATGTTTCAGTCTGATAAAAGAAAACTATCAAATGTCAACTTTTTCGGTACTCTTAGTTACAAAATTAAAAAATTGACTTTCTCAAGAAAAAAAATCATTATCATTAACCACTCTTTAATTGAATCCCGTGAAGATCCCATGATGAGGCTTCTTGCTATTCACGTGTCAGTAACTTACCAAATGAATAAAATACCAATGTTTATTTTGTGGCCAATTAAAGTACTAAATTTGTATTGATTTGTTAGCAATTAAAATTAAAATTAAAGCTGTTTATTTAATACTGATTCTATCAAATGATTTATTTAAATAAGAATAGATTCTTTGTTTGTGATACTTTAAATATTGTCTCCAATAATAGACTCATCCACAAGTAGGCTAGTCCATTATTGTCACCAATATTTGTCGCACCAAAAACAAAACATCCACTATTGTTTACATATATATATATATATATATATTACACAATCATAGTTTTTCCTGTCCATCTACATTTTTTTTACTCTCACTACTTATTTCTTCTACATATCAGGAAGAATTCATAAAATAAATGAAGAGTGTATCGGTAGTATATCTGTGGCAAACAAAATACATATTTGTCTTTAGCTTATGTGTTTATATCAATATTTTCGATAAAAAAATTTAAAATGCCAGTAACGAAAAATAGAAAAACACACACAAATAGTTTCACAAAAAGCATAACAAAAATTAATATATATGCTATTTTGTTGTTATTATTCAATGATTAAGTTGAACCAACTGCATAAAGGATTGAAAATGTAAAATAAAAAACCAACCACTCATGTAAAAAGATCTGCAATATGTAAACAGCTTCGCTTAAAACTATAGCAAACTATTGAATGAAAAAAACACACGCCACTGTACAAGCTTGTTATACAAATATAAATAATTGGTAATAATTTAAAACAACCTAACTAAACAAAGTTATATATGGATTTCCTATGTTTGGGTTCTAGTGCTACTGATGAGGAATGAATTTCCGAAAAGGCCATACAGCTCATTAAAATTATGGCAGTTGGAGTTAACATATCTGTTATGGTGTCATGTTCATTTACTCCATATCCTTTCGTAAAATATTATAGAAGTTCCTTTGGTACAAACGCACTAACAGACACAGCGTTGTCGTCCTAGTTTCGTATTGGTTATAAATCAGATCCTAGCTGCACTAAAAAATCATTTTTGGTCAATGTTTGTGAAGCAACGCCATAGTATACCGGATTGGCAATTACAAAAATCGAAGTCCAAAGACATGGCTAAAACGAAAAGACAGAAAACAATGACGTCAGACAGCTTCAAAATGCAGAAACAAAAGCACAACATTAAAAAAAAAGACACTCACAGTAAAAAAAGCCTCAACAGCATGCGCATGGCTAAATGATATAACCTCGTTCCAATGACATACTATCTCGATTCTATAAACAAGCTATGTCGTTTCCATGGTATACCGTCTGGTTAAACTAATTTGCAGTTGTCCGATATACTATTTTGTCCCTAAAACTTTAATGTCTTGTTGCCACGAGCTACTGCCTCGAATTTTAAGACAAAACATACTTATTTACTTGTTCATTTGTGAGCGATGTAGATCTGTTTTGTTTCCTTAAACACATAAACATTTACATGTAAACTCATAATAAGTTTGTTCGATGTATAAATTTTTCGCTGACCTTTCTTTTTTTTGTCATTTTCATATTGAAAATGAAAGTATAAATCTGGTCTATAGTACATTATAGCATCACCAGTAGATATTTTTTAATTGGGCTTGCTTAAGGATAAAAAAAAAACCTTAAATGAAAAGGAAATTTACCACATTAATACCTTTGAACATCAATCTGTGAACATTTAGTCCTGTACTGTTACTTCCTGTTTAAACACTTCAAAAATCAATATTTACCTTTGATCTTTAATCACATGATCTGACTATTTATTATAAATAAAATAAAGTTGTGTAGATTAAATACAAGGTAAAGGACCGAACAGAATTTAAAAAATTTACAAATTCTGAAAATGTGAAATAAAATATAGCAAAAAGAATGAATAAGAATGGCAACACAACGTTATTCCTGAGGGGCAAAGGGGGTCCCATTCCGTCATACCGAAATACAAGATTCTTAATGCATTCATTTCCCGGAATCCTGGGCATAATATATAGAAATAACGAAATCCCGAGATTTAACACTTTATATCCCTGCATCCTAAAAAAGGCCCCCCTTCATCATTAAAAAGAGAAAACCAATAAATAAACAGTGCTACTATTTAGGCTTTCCTAAGAATCATTCTTTATTGTTATTAAGTGATTTTTATTTTATTGAAGCTTTGCCATAAACCATTAGCAAAGTTTAGGAATTGATTGTGCCTTTACTGAGGTTTTGACATGAATGATCGCCAACTTTTATGAATTAATTGTGCTACTATTGAAGCTTTGGGAAGAACAATTCCAAACTTTTATCAATTGATTGTGGTGTTATTGAAGCTTTACCATGAACCATTCCCAAATGCGATAACTTGATTGTGCTTTTGTTGAAACTTAAATATGAACCATTATTAAATGTTATAAATTGATTTAGCTTTTATTGAATCTTTTCCATGAGCCATTGTTTGGCTTTGTGAACAAATATATGCTCTAAATCCAAAAGAGCAAACCCGTATTGTACAGCATCAAGACCTCAATCAACCAAATAGCCCCATCAAATAATTACAAAAGAATATAAACTGATTTAGAGACACAAAACTGAAATCAACAGAGGGAATTGACCACGCCGTAACCTAGCAACGACTGTTTCTTTGGTTATGAAATTCTATCTATATAATACTATACAATTATGGTCTTTTGTAGAGGTCGATATGAATTTTGATAGACCTAAAAATTGATTTTGACCGACGCCGGAGGCGGAGGTTAATATTAGAATTTTTCGGTCTATTAAAACTCATATCGACTGATACAATACACCGGCAAACGAAATCCGAAGCAAGAACGAGGAAATGGGAAATTCTAAAATTACAAATCCAAAATCACGGCATTTCACAAAAACAGGAATTGAGACAGTCACACCCGTCAAACTGACCCATTATTGTTTTTTTACATAATAATCAGTTTACTTGGTAATTGTAGAGATGGGTGCAGACGCAACGTTCCAAAAAATGCACTTAAAGCGAACTCGAAGTTCACTTTTTAAGTGCACTTCGCCTCTCTTAGCTGTCGCAAACTTCACTTTTTCGGAATCGGTAGCTTTTCCATGACAGCTCTTTCTTGCATTCACTAGCGAACCTCAAGTGCACCTGAAAGCTTTCACGAAGTTCAGTCAGGCTTTCGCGAAGTCCTCTACAGAGTGCAAAAACAGTGAACGTCACGATCTCTTCAGTTTGCATTGATTGTTTTAGTGGTTTTGTTTGTATAGAAAATAAAATAATTTATTTTCTATAATAATTCTCTCTACGTAATGATAACGGATGTTTTCCGATACGTTTTTTTTAATATCTACTGAATTCAAGATCGGTCAACAAGTGCATGATCAGCAAGGAATGGTAAAGTCTTCGCATTTACTTGTACATGCAGTCTTATGATTTAAAAATCACCTTTAGCTCACAGAAGTCGGAAATTTTATCAATATTCATTTCAAGTAAAAATATGAAGCCCCCCACAAATTGAAGTTTCACAAATGTAGTGAAACTTCAATGTGTGGGGCTTCATATTTGGGTCATATTTTAACTTGAATACATCGGCAAACGAATACCGAAGCAAGAACGAGGAAAGGGGAAATTCTAAAATCATAAATCCAAAATCACGGCATTCACAGCAACACGAATTGAAACAGTATGACAAAGACAAAACAAATAAACAAAAATGAACAAAAACGCCACAAAACTAAAGCACTAGCAGTGATCAGCAGTGTGAAACCCTATAAAAACTGAGGTGCTCCGGAAGGGTAAGCATGATCTGCTCCACGCATGGCACCCATGATACCAGGGCAGGTCATACATGTATGATTCATCTCCAGGTCTTGACTGAACTTAGCCACGGAACCGTAGCTCATATGGTCCTTGTGTTGATTTTTGATAGTTGCGGACCATAGATCTATGGTCCGCCAAATCAGAAAAAAATAAAAGGACTTATAGAGCTACGGTTCCGCAGCTAGACTGAACTACAACAAATCTGTATTCGATTAGTACATTACTATTCGGACGCTGTGGTTTTGGAGATATGAACTCGATCAAGAATAATATGAGACAGGTGGTAGGGTCACATGGGGATTTGTTCCTGAAATTCTGCAAATTGATATTTCTTACTTTTCGGATGTGTTGACAATTTTTCTTTGTTCCCTGTTTCAAGAGCTCGAAATTGTTACAAACATTTCTATTCCAGGGCTGATGGCATTTCCCGGATCAATTTATCAATGTTTTTCACGACTCGACCTTTCTACTCTCAAGCTTGGTCAAAAACAACGGCAGTAGAATACCGAAGGAACAAGGGAAGCGATGACCACAAAAATCGAAGTCCAAAGACATGGCAGAAACGGTAACAGATAAAAACAAAGACAAAACAAGGACGTGAGACAGCCACAATGCACGGAAATAAAAAGATAACATTAAGAACTAAGGCACTCATAGTGTGAACTCCCATGAAAACCGGGAGTGACATCAGGTGCTCCGGAAGGGTAAGCATGTCCTGCTCCGCTAGCGGCACCCGTCACACTATCAGTGAGTCAATCCGGGGTTGAGTCAAATCCGGTTATGTCAAATCCGTGAAGACGTGAAATTTAGCTGAAAATGTCCGTTTTCATTTGGGACACAGACACGTCATATCTGTCAATGATGTCATGGTGACGGCCATAGAATTTCTGAAGGGATGAAAGTAACAAAGGCTGAACAAATCCCTGACTAAGCAGCTTTTGGGACAGTGTTTTTGCTCTAACTAAAAAGTCACTGTATAAACTGCATGCCCGACAGTAACGAATCAACTGTGAAATGTACACTCCATAGGCTGGAGAGGCAGGTATATTGCTGCTCAGAAAGGGAAAGTTCACAATTGGGAAGTTAAAATCATCACGTTTGTCATATAGCTTAGATTTCAAACGTCCCTTTTCGTCAATGTAAATTAAAAGATCTAAATACGAAGCTGAAGTAGGTGTATCGGTAGTCTCTTTAATTTCAAGCTCATTGGGATAGATCTGNAAACTTCGCCTCATATGAAAAAAAGAAGAGATCAGCTAAAAGTGGCGCGCAGTTAGTTCCCATGGGAATCCCGATTGTCTGTTGAAAAACACGGCCTCCAAATTCGACAAAAATATTATCTATTAAAAATTCCAACATCTTGATTACGTCATTCTCAGTGTACTTCTTGTTTGACTCAGTGTGGTTCTTTACAAAATATGTTTTGTCTTTCCCTACTACTAAATAAGTGTATCTGCGTTCTCCGTTTTTAGTGCAGAAACATTGATGTATCAAATCCGAAATTACTGTTTTCAATTTATTGTGTGGCAGGGTAGTATAAAGAGTAGAAAAATCAAAGGTTTGTATGCTGTGGCAATGGGTAAGACTGCTAGAGGATAGCTGTTCGAGAAGATCTTTAGAATTTTTTAGAATCCACATCTGATTGACGCCGCTCGTGGAGTAGACTTTATCACAGTAACTTTTTAGGCCATCTCTGACTGCGGTCAATAAAGTGGTAAGGAGCTTAGAAAGTGGCTTAGTGGTGCATCTGGAAGACCCCGCGATAAATCTCTGTTTGTATGGGTTTTTATGAAGTTTAGGGACCCAGTAGATGTAGGGGAGCTGATTGTTATCATCATCCGCTTTGATGCCAAAGGATGCTAAAACAGAGTTGTGATTTTCTATAATCTCCTCCCTTGATAGTGTAGTGGGAGTATAAGTAGGGTTTCCTGATGAACTGTCAATTCCCATCTCCTTAACCAGACAGTCAAGAGTGAGAAATAGTTCTAGCTAGGGTATTGTGCAGTAACATGAGTAAGGCCACATCAAATTAATTAACTGATTATCATCCCCACCCGCCCCATTTTTTCTAAGCTCAATTTGTTTTTATTATACCCCCACAAACAAAGTTTGGGGTATAAAGGAATCATTCTGTCCGTCCGTCTGTCTGTCTGTCCGTCCGTCCATCCGTCCATGTACCTTGTCAGCGCATATTCTCTTAAACGGCTGTTTGGATTTTGATGAAATATTACTTTGTTGGAGTACACCACCTGAAGATGTGCATGAAGTTATATGGTTGCTGCTTGAAATTTTGAAGGGGAGATAATTTGACTTTGAATATTTTCTGGAAAAAGGGGGAGGACAAACCTTGTCAGCGCATGTTCTCTTAAACGGCTGTTTGGATTTTGATGAAAAGTTACAGTTATAGTACACCACCTAAAAATGTGCATGAAGGCATGAAGTTATGTAGTTTCTGCCCGAAATTTTGAAGGGGAGATAATTTGTCTTTGAATATTTTCTAGGAAAGCAGGGGGACGAACTTTGTCATCGCATGTTCTCCTATGGTTTCTTTGGATTTTTATGAAATGTTACACAATGTTGTAGTTCACTACCTGAAGATGTGCATGAAGTTATATGGTACCTGCCCAAAATTTTGAAGGGGAGATAGTTTGACTATGAATATTTTCTGGAAAAAGGGGATGAACCTTGTCAGCACATGTTCTCTTAAAAGGCTGTTTGGATTTTGATGAAATATTACACATTTTTAGTACACCACCTGGAGATGTGCATGAAGTTATTTGCTTGCTGTCTGAAATTTCGAAGGGGAAATATTTTATCTTTGAATATTTTCTGTAAAAAGGGGTGAGGTATATCATTGTGTCCACATTTGTTCTGTGTCCTCAATTGTATTGTGCCCACACATACTTAAATTTACACTTGCCGTATTGATTCAGAGTTCAGTTAGCGGGGATATAACTGCCATTCGGCGACAGCTCTAGTTTTCAATTATTCAGAAATTTTCTTACATTCTTATCAATTTTAGTAAAATATCAGTAAAAAAATAAAATAAAACCCTTCCACCTACCTCAGATTTTTTGTTACGGGTGGATGAGAATTTACAGATTAACTTGATAGGGCCTTACCTGTTCTCAATCATGTCGACAATAGTAACCAGTTCCGGATAGCTTTGAGTGTTTTGATTTTGACATACAATAACACAAACTTTACCATGGTAGGTAAATGCACTCGTCACATTATGGAATTTGTGTCAGATTTCGGAATCTTTCTGATTTTCTCCAGTTCAATGGCTTAGAGAATTTTGCACATGGACCCCACATTTTACTTCATGAATGTCTTCTATGGGTCAAATAAAAAAAAAACTCAAAAAGGTTTCAGAAAATCTTTAATATGATTATAACTTTGGACAAGCTTTCAGACAAGAAATAGTCCCAACGTTAAACCAAGGTAATATTCAGAGAGGTCAATTTCCTGCCAATTTTTAATGACTTGTATCTCCGTTAAAAGAACACGGACTTATATATTTCTTTTTACCATTTCATTAAGTGTACAACGCTTAATCAGTAAGAGCATGTAGGTTTCAAGAAATCTTTGATACAAACAATATCAGGAGTGAGCCTCCATAAGGTATGTATTAATAACCCCCGCTTTGACTCAGATTGATTCTCTGTGTTAAAGAAGCTCTAGAAATTGAGGTGAAAATTGCAGAACTGCTAAAACGCAAACCCGATTGTGTATCGCATTATCTTAATTTCGATTACCTTCTTGGTATATGTAAATAGCTGTCTACTTGTTGGAAAATGATTCTTATGTGAACACAGAACAAAAAACATCGGCTGCTAGCCCAACGCCATTTTGTCACTTTGTTGTGTTGGGCTTCCCGAGCATACTTATAACAAAGCTTTTCTAGTCGGCCGAAAGTTTCGTGACTCTGTGTAAATCTGATTTTCATTGGCTATTTAAATAGATTCTCCAAATAGATTTCGCGAGTCAATATCGTTTTTAAGCAGACATGAGAAATGAAAGTGAAAGTGAATGCGAGTCATTTCGTTTTTTTTCAATTAAATTTCATGTGACAGTTTTTCATCCAATTATTAACACTATTATAATCATTATGTAATAAATCATAATATACAGTTGAATAACAAATTGTTCAATTGTTGTCGTTATTAATTTTTTGTTTGTTTGTTTCCAATGTAACTTAATGACACAGTTATACAATATTTGTAAATGAATAAATGGAACCAGGCAGCTCACACCTGTATACCCGCTTTGACTTCCAAATAGCCGTATTTCTTTTTTTCATAAAAGATTTTATCCCGCACCCATGACAAAGAAAGACATGGATGTAGCGTTGCTCGACAATTAGCAAAGAATTCCGCTTAAACCGGTGCTAGGGGCCGTCTTGAACTTACTATGAGGTATGAGCAAAGCTCATTGTTGAAGGCCTCATGGTGACTTCAAGATGAAGAACAACAATAAAAGCGTTGTTCCTTTGCTTGTTTTTTACCATATATTTGTAGAGACTTTGTCTCATGTGCATTTACTCCATATCCTTTTATTCACCATTTATTTCTTTAATTCTTAGCAACTTATATTAAATAAAATGACGAATATGGATTTCCAATGCCAGTTTATTATTTTTTAATTCCGACATTTTTTATTTCAAAGAACCGCTTCGAATTTTGACAACGCTTGTTAGACATAATAGAATAGAAATAAATTATTGCAATTGGGCTCTATGTAAATTAGAACATGGTCAGACCTTATTTGTCTTGCAGTAATTTATTTCTTAATACCATCATCTTCGCGATTAGATGCCACCAACGAACTATGCCGTTTATTAATTTTTCAAAGTCAGCATGTTTCAGTCTAATAAAAACTATCAAATGTAAACTTTTGCGGGACTCTTAGTTACAAAATTAAGAAATTGACTTTCTCAAGAAAAGGAAAAGGACTCTTAGTTACAAAATTAAGAAATTGACTTTCTCAAGAAAAGGAAAAAAATCACCATTATTATCACTGTTTAACTAAATCCCATGGAGATCTCATGAAGCTTAACCATGAATGATTGCTAAATGCTATAAATTGATTGTGTTTTTATTGAAGCTTTGCAATGAATGATTGTCAAATGACATATTAAATTGATTGTGGTTTTACGTGAACCTTTGCCAAAAACTTCGAATTGACCCTGTTTTAATTGAAGCTGAGCTATGAAGCATTGCCAGAGGTTAAGTATTAATAGTGTTTTTATTGACGCTTTGCAATGAACCATGAAAAGGGTTATGAATTGATTGAGTCTTTATTGAAGCTGAACCATGAAACATTACCAAGGAATCGATTGTGTTTTTATTTAGGCTTTGCAATGAACAATTAACAACGGTTATGAATTCATTGTTTTTATTGAAGGTTTGCCATGAATTATTGCCAACTTTTATAAAGAATTTTGTGATGTCGTGAACCGTTGACAGCAGTTATAAATATATTGTAATTTATTAACGCTTTGCCATGAAGAATTGCCAACTGTTAAAAAAATGTTGTTTTTATCGAAGCTTTTCCATGAACCGTTACCAAATGTATGAATTGCTTTTGCTTTGATAGAAGCTTTGCCATCATTAGCAGATATGTTATTATCTTGTTTGGTCATTTTGATCTTATCACGATCTTGACCGACTTAACGCAATTTTGTTAAGACAGGGTAAGATTTCAAGTAGGTACTCAAGATAATTGATTTCAACGACGATCAAGAAGTGTTAAGATAGTTGAAGATAAAGTAATATACACTTGTTAATTGCGTTCATGAACAATCAAGACAAGTTAAGGTTGTTAAGGTCAAACAAGATTCCGATTGGATCTTGTTAAATCGGGACAATCTTAACACATCTTAATTGCCCTTGAACACACTATCTTGTTTGATCATAATAACCTGAACAGGTCTTGATTGTCCTTGAAAGCAGTTATCTCGAAATACGACTGAATATCTTACACTGTCTTAACAAAATTTTGTTAAGCATGTCAAGATCTTGATAAGATCAAAATGGCCGAACAACATCACAACATATCTGCTAGTGGAACCATCGACAAATGTTAATCATTCAAGTTTAAATTGAAAAAAGTTGAAGGTAAGGAGTATGTTATTAAGTATTCCGTATTTTAAAGAAAATGTGTTTTTTTTTTAAGTTTTGTTATTTGTTCCATTTAGACAATTTCTAAACCACCGATCAGAAATACTATTGGAATGTGGTAAAAATTCTGATCTTGCCATAAATTGCCTTTTTAGCTCACCTGGCTATGCCAGGGTGAGCTGTTGCCATCACTTGGCGTCCGGCGTCCGTCGTCCGTCCATCGTCCGTCGTCCGTCCGTCCGGCGTAAACATTCAAAGATCTTCTCCTCTGAAACCACTGGGCCAATTGGAACCAAATTTTGTCACAATAGTCCTTGGGTGGTCCCCTTTAAAAAAGGTATCCGGCAGGTCCGTACCTCATCCAAGATGGCCGCCAGCGGGGAACATAGTTTTAACATTGGACCTATGGAAAAGACATTCAAAGATCTTCTCAGAAACTACCTGTCCAATTATAACCAAACTTAGTAACAATGCTCCTTAAATGGCTCCTTAAATGGTCCCTTCCAAAAAAGGTATCCGACAGGTCCGTACCTAATCCAAGATGGCAGCCAGCGGGGAACATAGTTTAACATTGGACCCTATGGAAAAGACATTCAAAGATCTTCTTCTCAGAAACTACCGGTCCAATTATAACCAAACTTAGTCACAATAGTCCTTAGATGGTCCCTTCCAAAAAAGGTATGCAGCAGGTCCGTACCTCATCCAAGATGGCCGCCAGCAGGGAACATAGTTTTAACATTGGACCCTATGGGAAAGACATTCAAAGATTTTTTTTCGCAGAAGCTACCCATCCAGTTATAACCAAACTTAGTCACAATTGTCATTAGATGGTCCCTTCTAAAAAAGGTATCCGGCAGGTATGTACCTCATCCAAGATGGTCGCCAGCGGGAACATAGTTTTAACATTGGACCCTATGGAATATAGATTCAAAGATCTTCTTCTCAGAAACTACTAGTCCAATTAGAATCAATCTAAGCCACAATGGTCCTTAGGTGGTCCCATCCAAAAAATGTATCTGGTAGGTCCGTACCTAATCCAAGATGGCCACCAACTGGAACATAGTTTTTACATTGGCCCTATTGATTTTAAGGGGAACCTCTGCCCAAATTTTTGAATTTTTATTTGAAAAGTGGTCTGCATGTTTTAATTTCAGCACTATGTATTACTTTAATTATAAGGGGAATTTTTTTTTGAATGGTGTTCTGTTATGGGTTGAAATGGATGGTGGATCTTTCGGTTGCCATGGAAACCAAACAAGAATACTGTAATTTTAGAAAAAAAAGTATTCTGCTAAATTTTATTTTTCGTTTTTCCTATTGGAAATGCCTTTTATCCATGTCAGCCATGGTTCAGGTGAGCGATACAGGCTCTTGAGAGCCTCTTGTTTATTCATATTTACCTTTATAGTAAGCAATAAAGAGATATTGAATAATTGCATAAAAAATTATGAATCGAAATCTTAAACCAAACAATGGAACAACGTTTTTACTGTTGTTCTTCATCTTAAAGTCAATATTGGGCCTTTAACAATGAGCCTTGTTTTGGAACAATCGAATAGAAAAACTTATGCAAAAACGGAGGTTTGTGTTCCACTGAAAGAACTACCATAATGTGCCGATATGTATTTTCAGATCTAACAATGTTGGGTTGATATTGGTAATTTAAGGAGTTTTCTTTGATCTCATGAGGCAAACATTATCAGCATTTGCTACTTCCCGAATACTCAAAAATATTAGCAAAAGGTTTGTTAGGCCATGCCCACTTTGTCAGTCAATGTAAACGGAAAATCTACTATGGAAATAAGCATCTAGAAAACAATTATAACAGTACAATTTCTTTTACTAATCAATAATCATTTTCCGATTTCGTGAAAATTTATTTTAATTTTTCGAAATTTGTTCTTTCAAATAACTTAATTAATTACCGATAAAAATAATAACAGACTTTTTGTTTTTGATACTTCAAATATTGTTTCCAATAATAGACTCGCCCACAAGTGGTTCGTCCATTATTGTCACCAATATTTTTCGCATAAATATTACAAAATCTTAGTTTTTCCTGTCTATCTACATTTTTTTACTCCCACTATATTATTTCTTCTACATATCAAGAAGAATTCATAAAATAAATGAAGAGTGTATCGGTAGTATATCTGTGACAAACAAAATACATTTTTGTCTTTAGCTTATGTTTTTATAGTAATATTTTCTATAAAAAAAGGCACCAGTAACGAAAAATAGAAAAAACGAACACAAACAGTTTCACAAAAACAAAACCAAAATATAATATACATGCTGCATTGTATTTTATTGTTATTATTTCAATTGCAGATCTTTTTTTACATGAGTATATTTGTTTTTTTTACATTTCAATTTTTTGCAGTTGGTTGAACTTAGTCATTGAATAATAACAGCAGACCATATGCCACTGTACAAGGTTCCCATACAAGTATAAATAATTGGCAAAAACCTAAAACAACCTAACTAAGTAAAGTTAGAAGTTCATGTGGTACAAAGGCACAAACAGACACAGCGTTGTCATCCTAGCTTCGTAATAAAGAATTGGTTATAAATCTGATCCCTGACCCTGAAACAGATCCCAGCTGCAGTTAAATTCATTTTTGGTCAATAACTGTGAAGCAACGCCATAGAATACCGGATCGGAAATTGCAAAAATCGAAGCCCAAAGACATGGCTAAATCGAGAAGACAGAAAACAATGACGTTAGACAGCTACAAAATGCAGAAACAAAAACACAAAGACACTCACAGTGAAAGCACCTAAACAGCATGCTCGTAAAAACACATTTAAAAAGTTTTATAGAAGATATGAACATTTGGTACCTTAGTATAATGCGACTCGAAAACAGCCTATTACTAAAGGCATTTCTCACCCTCGTTTTTACGGAAATATTGTTAAAAAATGTCAAAAAATGATGAAAAAATCCAGGAAAAACTGTGACGTAACTTACATTCTTTACGTAATAGGGGATATTGACCGGATATTCTTCATGATTCCGTTAAATTGGCTTTTGGATCCAATGACCTGAAGATTTTACAATTATACTGGTCTCTCACTGATACTGCTGATGTCTACTGAAATCAATGATGATTCTTTACCAAACCCTGCGGGAAGTTTCGAATTTGATTATTATTCCGTAGTGCGGCAGTGTTTTACCAGCAGACTAGGCTCCTTGAGCTAGCCGGCATTTTAGCAGCGAGCACTCCTCGACCCATCTTTCTAAATTACGTTTTGTCTATTCTTTCCTTTTCAAGATTGTGGTCTTAGAGTTTAATAGTGGTCTACCTGTATTGGGTTTATTTGTATGTTTATTATACTATAGGGAAACGGGATAAAGAAAGGGGAGGTTGGGTACCCATAAACCGGTTTAACCCTACCGTTGGCTGTTGCCAGTGCCGGTACCTAGTCCGGCTATTCCGAGTTCCTATCGTTATCTATGTTTGTCTTTTGTCATTTTATTGTTTTTCTTGTGCAGTTCCCTGGTTGATTGTGACATGTGATTGTAATGTTCGGCCATTGTAAGTGTTTCCTGTTATCTTCCCTTCATTAATCATAGCTAAATGATATAACCTCGTTCCAATGACATACTAGTACTTTTTCGTTCACATAACATACTATCTCGCTTCTTTAAACAAGCTTTGTCGTTTCCATGGTATACCGTCTGGTTAAACAAAATTTTCGGTTGTCCGAGATACCATTTCGTTTTAAAAACTTTGATTTCACATTACCTCGAGCTACTGTCTCGAATTTTAAGACGAAACATACATAAAGATTTCAAAATTGATTTAAAATCACTTGACCTGTCTATATGTGTATTTATTACAGATAATATAACATTGTGTAGATTAAACACAAGGTAAAGGACGAAATAAATTTAAAATTTTCAAAATCAGAAAGTATAAAATACAAAATTTAGTACTAAGGAATAAGGATGGAAAACCAACGTTATTCCTGAGTTGGCAAAGGGGGTCTCGACCCGTCATCCCGAGGTACAAAATTCTTAGTGCATTAATTTCCCGAAATCCTGGGCTTAGATTATAGAAATTCAGAATTCCCGAGCTTTCACTTAGCATCCCAAAGACAAGTCCCCCATTCATCATAAGAAAAAAAAATAAAGGAGAAAAATGGGACGTTTTTATCTCTATTTCTCCCAAGTGATCTCCCTTAGAACGACTGTAAATCAGTAACTGACTGTACAGGATTTAGAAATTAATAAAAGTAACAATAGAAACTATCAGAATCATTGTGCATAAAGAATGCCAGTTTTCTAAATTTGTGCAATTTGATAAATATGTTGTTTTTTATGTGGTTGATAGTTTTTTTATTTACTTTAAAGGATTTCAAATCATTACAGTATTAAAGAGAAAAACAACGGAAAATAATTTTCAATAATTGTTAAGGGATAAGTAGTAAATGTATATAGGATAATACAAAATCCCCCCCAATACATCGTTAGATTAAACAAATAGAACACCTGTTTTATTGTCGTTCATCTTATAGTCACTATGAGGCATTCAACAATAAACAGACACCCAAACCTCATAGTAAGTCCAAGACGGTCCCTTTTTATCAATTATTCCGGAATTCATTCGCTATATGTCGAATGAAGGTAGATCAATGATTTTGATCGACAACAAACATATAAATCAGGGGCAAAGTGCCTACATTTTCTTTATTTCAATGCACAATGAGATAAAGAAAAAAATCATTGAAATACCAAAACGTATGGAAAAGTTAATAGTTATTTAACATGTTGAATATTTCAGTTAATGACAGAGATTTGCACGATAAAGGTACATCCCAGTTTCATTTAACTTTTTAACTTCAGATTATGTAACTTAAAATATCTATATACCTGGAATAGAACGCTAAATGCAAATATCTTTATCTTTTAAGTTTGACATGTTTTTTGTAAAGTAAGTGAGAACCGCACCGCCAGTTAAAAAATCGAACAATCCATAGACAAAGATAACATCGGAAACACTAAGAAACAAGGACACCACTGTGACAAAACCGGACTTTTCTCTGGCAGTGTGACGGGTGCCACGTGTGGAGCAATTCATGCTTACCCTACCGGAACACCTGATGATACTCCCGGTTTTTAGTGGGAGTTCACACTGTCAATGCTTTAGTTTTTGTGTTGTCTTGTATATTACACTATCAACTTTTAGTTTGGTCTTCGTTGATGATGTTTGTGGTACCGATTTGTCCTTATTATTGTCCCAATAATAAATAGATTCAAAGGAGCTTTTCAAATTTTTACCATGTTACTGATTAAGGTTAGAGAAGTAACACGTACCATGGATTTTAATTGGTTTTGTCTACGGGTTAGAAAATGACATTCTAACATGGTTCTTGTAAATCCTCAACCAGTATAATACTCGATAACCATATATTAAGAAAATGCGCAAATGGTATCAGAATATGAGAAAATAGGATGCAGAACAACAATGTAGTTAATTTTGCTCGTGTAAGTTTATGAAAGTAATAAAGGTAAAGAACAGTTTTAACTAAATTATGTCATTTAGACACGTAAATGTGTTTTGTTTTGCTTTCGAATTGAATTTTGAACTTGTATCTGTTTGAAAACGTCAGACTGTTTATTGTGACGTCTTAGATACAGACATCTATGGAGTTCTCTTATGTTGCTTCAGAATGAAAAATTCCATTTTCTGTCATATAAGAATCGAAATATATGGTTATTGTCATTTGACCATGGGCTGGGCCTTTATTTTCGTTAATTTAACCCCTCGCTATCGCTCAGTGTTAAATTCGAATATAAAGATCTAGCCCATGGTTAAATGACAATAACCATATACCTGCCACGAACTATTTCTTACTTCACCAATCAGCCACCAAACAGATCTTTCAACACTTCATTCTAGCTGGCTGTGTGACAGGTACCGTGCGTCGAGCAGATCATGCTTACCCTCCCGGAGCACCTGATGATACCTCAGTTTTTATACGGGTTACACTGCTAGTGCTTTTAGTTGTGGCGTTCTTGTTCATTTTTGTTTTGTTGTTTCGTCTCAATTCTTTTTGCTGTGAATTGCCGTGATTTTGGATTTATGATTTTAGAATTTCTCCTTTCCTCGTTCTTTCTTCGGTATTCGTTTGCCGATACCTTGAATACGGGACAAAAAAGAAAAATTAAGACACAAAACAGATGAACAACACGGACAAAATAAAAACCATGGGTGAGATCAGGTGTACCGGTAGAGTAAGCATCTCGTGCTTCTAATAAGACACCCGCCGTGTTGAACATGTCAACTCCGGTAGCAAAGTCAAATCCGATTAGAGGAAAAACAAACTTAAGTTGTAGAGGGAAAGATCTGTTGTCAAATCTTAGATTTTTGTAAATCTTATAAGTACGAGGTTGCTCTTAATGTTTAATTTAATTCTATTTTTTATGAAATATTACTATTTTCTCAGATGATTAAAAATTATATCCATGGAAATGTTTGCTATATTGCATCGCATTGTGTGCTGGATTTATTTTTATGTTCATCTCATTATATCAAACAGTTGTTCCATTGCTTGTCTTTACCATGTATTTGTCTCATGTGCAATTACTCCATTTACCTTCATTAATAATAACGTAATTTTTGTCACCCACCCTCAAAAAATTTTACCCCCTACAAAAAATTACCCGAAATTTTTTTACCCCCAAATTTTTTTCATTAAAAAGTCGAATTGAAAAATATACTTTAGGAAAAAGGGTATAATACAGGGCTAGCCATGCGATAAAGGGTGTGTGATAAAGGGTAAGCAGTGCGATAAAGGGTATGCGATAAAGGGTATGCGATAAAGGGTATGACGTCATAGTGTGAATACGGAATGAACGTCATGCACTGTATCACATCTTCAAAAAGTCTGGATTTATTACTAAACATATGATAAATTGCTATAATTGAATTGTGTAACAAAATATGAAATACCGCAGGAACAAGGGAAGTGATGACCACAAAAATCAAAGTCTAAAGACACGGCAACAGAGAAAAACAAAGACAAATCAAGGACATGAGACAGCTACAAAACACGGAAATAAAATATATAAACCACTATTTCATATTTCAAATGAAATGTGAAATACTGGTTTTATTTATATAAATAGATTCTTGTATTCTAGATTTTTTTTTCTTGAGCAGTCATAAAAAATGACGTTTAAAATATATAATATTTCGTCATTTTGCCGAACATCTCGTAAATAATGTTTGTAAAACACCTGGATGTCCCTGAGACACACTTTTTTCGTTTAACACCATAGTTAGCTAGGCTATGGAATAGCCTAGCTATATAGATAGTTCCTGGGGGAAGTGAGGAGTACGCTTGCGCAGAAGACTATTGACCAATAGGAATTTCAGATTCTCGAAAATCAAAATGGCGTCCAGTTTCATCCTGATCAAACGGGGCGGGGTTTAATTTTTCTGTTTCCTTGTGGAAGTTGAAAAGTATTATAAACATTTACTATAGGTGGTACTGGGAACAGGTTTGTAGAGGATAATGGGATTGGTATTGCAATATCGCTTAGCCAGATTTATAAATATAGATATGATAAAAAGAATAAGAACAGTAATGTATAAATTTATAACCAGAAGTTAATAAATAAAGATGAGGTATTGTGCAATAATCAATAATATACAAATACTATAAAAGTCTTTTCAATTGTGTTAAACAAAGCGTGATTGTAGTTTGTGGAGATACTTAGGCAATGGAGAACGAAA
>MJUU01062871.1:32189-50260 GCA_002080025.1 Modiolus philippinarum
GGGCTGGTATTTTTTAAAATTTTGTGGCCCTGATTTTTGCCCCCCAAAAATTCTCTGACCAGCATCTTGGTTGAAAAAATTAATCTGGCCCAGATCCTGTCCATTAGAAAAAAAACTTGCTCAACAATATTTCCTAGTATAGTGTGTATGGAAAATAAAACACACACACACACACAAAGAAAAACAACAACAACAAATAAAATACAGAAAAAAAACAAACTACATGTACAAATATCCTGATCTCGCGATAAGATTGATAGGGTGATGCGACTTAGAATACCCTTGCTAGAACAAATGGGCGGGATATAAGTTAAGCTCAAGATATTATTGGCGTTATGATATACAGGTTAAAATGTCATTTGATGATGCATTGTCTTGTCAGCAAAAGCGGATGTCATGGATTCTACAACATGAAAGGATTTCAACTGTAGTAGATTTTCCCAGTATGATTAAATGTATAGACGCAAATCTCCAATGTCCGCAATTTTACCTTATTAGCTGGCGCGATGAAACCAATGTCATCATATATGAACAGTGGTAAATTAATATGATGTAATTTGTTTTTTTTTAAATTTGTCCCGTCAGTAATTTATCTAAGATCAAGAGTTTGACCAAATATCCTTGTCTTAATTTTAGTTTAACGTAGAGACATAATTGTCCAAAAGTTTTCTATTTTATGTCTTAACTTGGGCGCGCCTTACGAGTGACACCCGTAGAATTCATCAATTGGATGACGATTACTTATAATGCCTTATTAAATAAAGGTATTGATCAATTGACACAGAGAAGAAGATGTAATAGCTACATGTTTCTAAAGAAAATAACTTCGCACCTCTCATTGCAGATCTTTTTCTGTTCTGTAACGAAATAGACTTCATGAAAAAACGGAACCATACAAAACAGTGATAATCTTATTTCTATTTTCAATGATAACAGGAAGTATATTGACGATATCCTTACTATTGACAATCCCCAGTTTTTAGATTACGTAGACATTATTTACCCACAAGAACTGAAATTAAATAAAGCTAACAATGATTCCAAATTTCGCCCTTTGCTTGATCTAACTATCATTATTGACGCTGATAAAATAAAAACTAAAATATATGATAAAAGGGATGATTTTTATTTCACTGTAACTTATTCCCTTTTCTTGACGGCGACGTTCCTTAAGTTCCATCATACGGGGTGTACATTTCTTACCTAGTACGATTCGCACTTGTTTGTTCTACTCTTGACGATTTTAATAAACGTATCCTTACTATCACAGCAACAGGGTTATAGATTTCATAAGTTGTTGAACGCCTTTAAGAAATTTTATAACAGATATGACTATCTAATATCCAGATATGGCGTTACTCGCAAACAGGTTACTAAAGGCATTTCTTATCCTCGTTTTTACGGTAATGTTGTTAAAAAATGCCAGAAACTGATTAAAAATCCAGAAAAGCTGGGACGTAACTTTCATTCTTTACGTAACAGGGGATATTGACAAGCCGGCAGTTTAGCGGCGAGCACCCCTTAACTCATCTTCCAAATTTACGTATTGTCATATTATCTCCTTTCAAGATTGTGGTCATTGAGTAAGTAGTCTACCTGTACTGGGTTTTATTCGTCTGTTTACTAAACTATAGGGAAACGGGACATATAAAGGGGAGGTTTGTGTACCCATAAACTGGTTTAACCCTACCGCTGGCTTTTGCTAGTACCGGTACCAAGTCCGGCTGTCCCGAGTTCCTATCGTTGTTTACGTTTGTCATTTGTTTTATTTGAGTTTTTTCTGTGTAGTTCAATAGCACATGGTGGCATGTAATTATAATTATAATTTTCAGCCATCGTAGGTGTTTCCTGTTGTCCGTTTTATTTCATCTTACATGAAGAGCAGATCAAAGGTAGATATACCTCTGATGAATGTAAGAATTTCCGTCTTTTCTCGAATGAAGCGCAGCGAAAAGAGTGAGTAAGACGAACATTTTCTGACAAGAGTGAAAGATATACCAGCCTTTGAATTTGATCGAATGAAAGTAGCTATTTCTTCCTTAAAATATAAATTTCAATGCCCCAAAAGCTTTAATATAGAAGCAAAGTCCACTGTCGCTTTTGATATACTTTCCAATATGGCGTCATGCCATTTGATGTTTCGTCATGGAAACTGTTGTTGATTCATAAAAATAAACAGTTCTGATTGGTTAACATGAGTGTACTTAACTTGGTAATCTTATTTTGGAAATGACAAAATCATAGGGAAAACTGGTACCAGACTGCATTCTTGTCGGGTTTACGAATTCGCTCATTATGGATATTAGTATTACCTTCTAAGCAGGCACTTTCAATGAAAAAAGAGAATCGTATCGGTTAAACCGAATTAACATGGGGTAAAAGGTATACATTCGATGTGCACATATCAGAAGCGTGTAAAAGAATGTCGCATATATATTGCATTAGTACATTATAATGACTTTTTTATTTTCTTTGATAAAGCAGTTGAAAAAGAGAAGTAAGGTCCATAAACACAATTAGACAGAACACTATTGCTAACACAAAAACTCCCACAATTCCTATATTCTTTGCACTTTGTCTTGGATCTTCTGCGCATGTCTTAGATCTTATTGTGGACGACAACGTTTTAACGTCAACTTGGAGTTCCTTTTGTATTTGTGCTATATAATGCATAATATCACTTATCGACATATTTTTATTTTCACACGAACATGGAGTGTAACAATTAATATTGGTGGGGAACGAAACATTAGTGGTTAGTTCAGTAGAAACAGTGGTGACATCTGTCGAAAAATATGTAGTGACATCTTTTGAAAATTCAGTGGTGACATCTGTTGTTAAATCAGTAGTGACATCTGTCGACAAAAATGTGGTGACTTCTGTTGTAAAATCGGTGGTAACAGCTGTTGTTAAATCAGTGGTGACATATGTTGACATGTCAGTAGTGACATCTGTTGACAGGTCAGTAGTGACATCTGTTGACATGTCAGTAGTGACATCTGTTGACATGTCAGTAGTGATTGCGCTTGGACTAAACTCCAATGCTATTCAATTAAAAAATGAAATACTTACAACAAAAACAAAAGAACATAATTTTGTGTTTGGATTTCAAAAGAAGATTCAGAATTCTTGATTATATTAATCACTGGATACCTGTACTTGTTGTCAAGATATATATGCGATAAAAGGATTTCATTTTCATAATTTTGAAGTTTGTTTTAATCACCACAAATGTAAGCAAAAGGATAAGCAAGGGTTTGCAAACACAAGAACATAATTCCTTAATGCCATTATAAAATATTTTTAATACTTTTGTATTATTTCAGGCGCGGCTCCAGGAATTTTGAAAAGAGGGTTTCCAGTTTGGAAATGAATGGAAATTTCGCCGAGCGTAGCAAGGCTCGAAAGTATTTTGGATATTTCTTAGTAAAACACCAGGATTATTTATTTAAAAATACTTGATTGTCCAAAAAGGGTTCCAACCCCGGGAACCCCCCTTTTTGGATCCGCCAATGGATTTTGTTTTCTTTGCAAACCTCTTTTTCTGCTGCTGTGATACTTAACCCTATCAAATACGATACGACAGTGTTTAACCAGCAGACTAGGCTCCTTGAGCTAGCCGGCAGTTTAGAGGCGAGCACTACTTGACTCATTTTTTTCTAAACTAAGTTTTGTCTTATTCTTTTCTTTTCAAGATTGTGGTCTTGGAGTAAGTGGTCTACCTGTATTGTGTTTTATTTGTATGTTTATTACACTATAGGGAAACGGGATAGAGAAAGGGGAGGTTTCGGTACCCATAAACAGTTTTAACCCTACCGATAGCTGTTGCTAGTGGCAGTACCAAGTACGGCACCCCAATTCCTATCGTTGTCTATGTTTGTCTTTTGTTATTTTATTGTTTTTCTTGTGCAGTTCCTTGGTGGATTGTGGCATGTAATTGCAATGTTCGGTCATTTTAAATGTTTCCTGTTATCTTTCCTTTCTCTAATTAAAGTAAATTCTGATGTTGTATTTGATTTTTGAAGCAAATTCAAATGATATTTTTACTTAACTTTTGCCAGCAGCCCGGCGTAATATCATATGTTCTTTCTTTTTTGAATTCCCGAAACGTTGATAGGTCAAAAGCCGTCACATGTTCCAAATTTAGCAAGTGAATAAAATATGTTCAAGTAAGCCATTTCTTTGCGTGTTTTGAAGCGTCGATACAAGAGTTCAAAACTGATCACATGTTATCTGGACTACATCTACTGGGTCCCTTAACTTCATAAGAACTCATACAAACAGAGACGAAACATATTTTGTAAAGAACCACACTGAGTCAAACAAGAACTACACGGTGAATTACGTAATCAAATTGTTAGAATTATAAATAGAAAATATTTTTTTGCGAATTTGGAGGCCACTTTTTTCAACCAAACAAAAACAAAAGCATTTTGACAAATCCTTTAACTTCAGTTTTCGCTACATAGACGATGTATTTTCTCTTAATAATCCGAAATTCAAGGAAAATTTACGCCAGATCTATCCCAATGAGCTTGAAATTAAAGAGACTACCGATACACCACTTCAGCTTCGTACTAGGATATTTTGATATACATTGACGAAGATGGACGTTTGAATCTAAGCTATATGACAAAAGTGATGACTTTAATTTCCAAATTGTGAACCTTCCCTTTCTTAGCAGCAATATACCTACCTCTCCAGCCTATGGAGTGTACTTTTCACAGCTGATTCGTTACTGTCGAGCATGTAGTTTATAAAGTGATTTTAATACAGCAAAAACACTGTCCCAAAAGCTGCTTAGTCGGGGATATGTTCAGCCTTTGTTACTTTCATCCCTTCAGAAATTCTATGGCCGTCATCATGACACCATTGACAGATATCAGATGCCTGTGTACCGAATGAAAACGGACTTTTTAAAGCCAGATTTCACGTCTTAACGAATTTGACATAACCGGTGTTGATTCAACCTGGATTAACTTACTAATAGTGTGTACCACTAATGGAACAAGACATGCTTCAACTTACCCTTGGAGCAGGACATGCGTCAACTTAAACTTGGAGCAGGACATGCTTAAACCTACCCTTTTTCATGGGAGTTCATATTATGAGTGCCTTAGTTGTTCATGTTTTCTTTTTATTTCCGTACATTGTGACTGTCTCACGTTCTTGTTTTGTCTTTGTTTTTCTCTGCTGCCGTTTTTGCCATATGTCTGTGGACTTCGATTTTTGTGATAATCACTTCCCTTGTTCCTTCGGTATTCTACTACCGTTGTTTTAGGATATAAACATTACATATGTTAGTGACATAATATTGTATATACACGGAAAATTTAATATTTTGGCTCGAGCTACGCTCTCGTCACATTTACGATTAACTGACCGTGTATATACCATATTAAGTAACCAACAAACTGACAAATGGAATTTTACAATACAGCCCACAAAAATAAAAGTCCATGTTTCAATTTTTGAATAAAATGATTCTCAATATAGAAAACAATTAGATATTCAATATCCATAATAAATACAGATTAATACATGGGCATTTCCATATTGACCTGGTTATCATCCCGAGACATCCATATTGGCCCGAGACGAAGTCGAGGGACAATGTGGGTCGAGGGATGATAATCAGGTCAATATGGAAATGCACATTTATTAAACTTTTTATTGCATACTTCCGACGTTTAGAAATGCCTGGCCGATATGGACCGGAAGTCGTTTATTTGCCCAGGCCAATATGGACCGGAAGTCGTTTATTTTGTCTGAGATGCACGATGAGCATAAAATAACCTATTATTTTCCCGGGGTGTGAAAATATGGATAGTTTACTTCCGGTCATATTGATCATGCATAAACGCTTTTATTTCTACTAAGTATGTAATAAAATATCTTTCAAGACGTGATTGCCCTTTACAATATATTGATTCGTAGAATCAGTCCTACATTAAAAATTTTGGCCGTTTAAAAAGTGTTTTCTGGTCGAGATGATAAATGAACGAAACAGTCGATCAAGACTTTAATAGGACTGGTCAGATGCAAAATTTGACATTAAAAGTTAATTTTCATTGGTTGCGTTACGGGTTCCTTAATTTGTCTGACTTTTCCTTTTTTCGTATGAAGCAAAGTTTTTACAAGGGCTGATACAACAGAAACAAAAACAGCTAGCCCAGACTTTTAATTTCAGCTTCAGATATATAGACGATGTACTTTCTCTTAATAACCCAAAATTTAAAGAATATTTACATCGTATCTACCCCAGTGAACTTGAAATTAAAGAGACAACCGATACACCCGATTCTGCTTCATACCTTGACCTTTTGTTGTACATTGACGAACATGGACGTCTGAAATCTAGATTATATGCCAAACGTGATGATTTTGACTTTCCAATTGTGAACTTTCCCTTTCTCTGCAGCAATATACCTGCATCCCCAGCATATGGAGTATATATTTCACAATTAATTCGTTACTGTAGAGCGTGCAGTACATACAGTGACTTTGTGGAAAGAGCAAAAGCACTGTCACAAAAACTGCTGAGTCAGGGATATGTTCAGCCTTTGTTACTTTCGTCCCTTCAGAAATTCTATGGCCGTCACCACGACATCATAGATAGATATGAAATGTCAGTGTCACAAATAAAAACTGACATTTTCAGCTAGATTTGCGTCTTCCCTGATTTGACATTACCGGTTTCGACTTTACCCTGAATTGACCCACTGACAGTGTGACGGGTGCTGTGCACAGAGCAGGACATGCTTACCCTTCCGGACCACCTGATGTCGCTCTCGGTTTTTCTGGGAGTTCACACTGTCAGTGCTTTAGTTTTTTGTGTTGTCTTGTTAAATTTTAGTTTTGTCTTCGTTAGTGATGTCTGTGGTACCGATCTGTCCTTGTCCACGTTTGAATACTAAATGGATTACAAAAGCTTTTCAAAATTTAACCTTGGTATTGTTTGAGGGTTAGAGAAGTTACACGTACCATGGTTTTAGTTGGTTTTGTCTAAGGGTTAGAAAATGACAATAACCAATCAGTTACTTAACAGATCTTTTAAAACATATACCTCACTGACCGTGTGACGGGTGCTGTGTGCAGAGCAGGACATGCTTACCCTTCCGGGGCACCTGATGTCACTCTTGTTATTGAGAGTTCACACTGTTAGTGCTTTAGTTTTTTGTGTATATGTAACGTTCGAGTGTTTTGTAGGCATGTGGTGTCTTTGGTCTTCCGTCTTTTTGTGTTCTTGCTTTTTGCCTTGTCTCTGGACTTTGATTTGTGTAATCTTGTTCTTTGTTCCTTCGGTATTCTACTGCCGTTGTTTTTCATCACAGTTAATCGTGGACGGTGTTGAAATGTAATGAAAATTTTCCAACCTGACTCCTGACATACTGTTGCTGTATATGTAGTAGCACAGTCCCAATCATTCCACTCGTACTTTCCGAATATATCATCATATCTAACACAGTCTTGATCACCGTTAAGGTCAGATGGTTGACCTGTTAAATATACAATTACAGACATGAATTATATGTTTCACTTTGCAGTTTATACCATTTTTTTCCAAATGTAGGTCTCATGAAACACGAATGCGAAATGACTATCATTTTTTTCTTCGTTATTCGTTTGCCGAAGTGTCCAAGGCGAGTAATTTAGATTGAAAAAATGTAAAAAATCTATTTATAAAGCCATTAGTATCGGTGAGAGATGTTGGATACATCTGGATATGGCACATACCGTTTTAAGTTTTTCTTACCCTTAGTCATGCAAACCTATATCCAATGATGAATCAAATCTATAGTTCGTTTTGTTGCTTACGTTTGTCTTCTGTGTTATTTCAAGTGTCATACCCGTTTTAGACCTTTTCAAAGATTGTCTTTCCTTGCTTCATACATATTATCATTTAAACAAGTGTTGATCGTATTGCAAGGCAATACAGAAGTCCCCTCCCGGTGGAATAATTCTTTGTTATACCATCAAAAATAGTTAAAGGAAAAAAGTTTTCCGAGCCCAAATCCCGTAAAATCAATAGACACAATTCATACTCAAACTGGATCTGTAACCCATAGTGGTTGATTGTAACGTCGCAAATATCAGCTTAATATCTGAAACGGTTTAGAAAAAAAATCCGGAAATTTACCAAAATTTTCTAAGTAAAAAGCCAATAACTCTGTCCAAAATCAATGGACAAGACCCAAACTCGAACTTGATCTGTAACTCATAGTGGTAGACTCACATAGCAAATATTAGCTTCATATCTGGAACGGTTTTGAAAAAAAGTCCAGAAACCTATATTTTACCAAAATTTTCTAAGTCAAAGGCCCATAATTCCGTCCAAAATCAATGGACCGGAACCAAACTAAAACTTGATCTGTAACTCATAGCGGTAGACTCACATGGCAAATATTAGCTTCATATCTGGAACGGTGTAGAAAAAAAGTCCGGAAAACCTATATGTTACCACAATTTTCTAAGTCAAAGACCCATAACTCCGTCTAAAATCAATGAACCAGAACCAAACTTGATCTGTAACACATGGTGGTAAACTTACACACCAAATATTAGATGAATATCTTTTATAGTATGGGAATAAAGTCGGGAAAACTGAGTGTGACGGACTTAGGGACTGATGGACGGACTGACGGACGGACTCACGGACTGACGGAGTGTAAACCTAAAGTCCCCTTCGGCGAAGCCGGTAGGGGACTAATAAATATGCAAATGAATGCATATGTAAAAGCCAAAGAATTAATTCCAAAATCCAAATTTTACGGTTCTAAGTTATATTGGTCCTCTGATTATAAAATGAATTCTGATCGGGCTGTTGGTCCGAAAGCATGTTAAACCTTTTATTCTAATTTAACCCGCTCTAGTGCCATGTCTAGAAAAAAAAAGAACAACAAAACGTGTAGTCAAAACCACAAAAGTTTTAAATTACATAATGTAAATGAAACACCGCATACAAAACACTATACAGTCTGTCTTTATAAAGCAACTGTTTTTGGACAAGGCTTAGAAATAGATTTACGTGCGAACCTTTGGCGAGTATTTCAATTTGTTTCGTGCCGAATATATTTGATGTCTAAAGACACTAATTGTCTATTTGTTTTTATCCTGCATCTTCGTTTAATAGACAATACAATTTAAAAATAAATATTTTTGGGGAATTTCTGTCTGTACATAAAAACCGGAAGTGGGCATTTCTTAAATCGATATCCATCATAGTATACAAGATATAGCGGTGCAGGGTATAGCAAGGCAATATACATAGGCTTTATCTGTATCGTAAAAGTACCATTGCAGGATAAAGTAATGATATTTCGACATCACGTAATTGTATGTACACATCATATGACAGGTTTGGCGTTCCATAAAATGACTTTACAGGGACAATTTTGTATCTAGGTTTTTCTTTTTCGTGTATTCGAAATTGGCTATATTGACTGCTCTGGATTAACTCGGTGACATTTTGGCGAAGACCCTATACGAAGCAGGGTATCCGTTATCTAGCTCAGCACCTGACGCCACTATCGGATTTATGAAGGTTCTACCCTAATGCTGCATAATATAATGCCAGGAATTTGAAAGTGCGGAGAAGCATGCTTTTAGTTATAATTTTATTTCCATTAACAACTTATCTATACTACCACTAGCAAATGCTCTGAATCCTGTATCTGATCCTCTGTACCATCTAAATGATCCCTCCCAGTATAAATCTGTAAAGCCTATCCATACTGCACTTTGTATGTATCTGAAATTTACACATAAATATTAGTGTAATACAGGATTTAATATCTTAAACTAAACATTTGTCATGTAGTAAGATAAAATAATGGTTAGGGCGTCTTGGCGTTACTATGAAGTATGAGCACAGCTCATTGCTAAAGGGTTGGCGTTAAGCAACAATCAGTCAGTCAGTCATTGCTAAAGGCCTGATGGTGAGTTCAAGATGAAGAACAACCTTTAAAACGTTGTTCCATTGCTTGGCTTTACTATGTAATGGGGGAGACTTTGTGTGGTGTACTTTACTACACATCTTTCTCTGTGATGCCAGACAACAAAGTCCTTAAAAGCAGCATCAGATATTTCATCCTCTACAACCTGGTTTTACTTGAAAAAAACATATGCTCGATTAATTAACACTATGCATTGTGTCTTAAATCACACACTGCTTTACGAAATGCTTCAAGTAAAATAGCTGTAAACTTATTTATGAAATTTTCGACACTTTTACAGAAACATCACGAAACTGTAATGACGATATAAATAGTGGATTGGCTCATTTCCGGTAGTTTGTGAGACAAAATTATGTTACTTACATGTAATTCATTAGTCGTGAGTAGAGTCCTTGATATAAAACAGCTTACTTTCGTACATGTAATTGTGTTTTAATAAATTTTTGATAAAATGCAACACAAGCTCATTCAAAGTGAATCATTTAAACTTCTTTACCTGTTGAAGTTTGGAAATTTCGTTTGGCTCTTCTACTTCTCTACTTCTCAAGGAAGATAGACACTGTTGCGCTGCGCAATTCACTCGCACATTAGAAAAAATAAAGAGTCGGATACGGGGTAAGTTTAATTTTCGGGCCAGAACAGTAATTTGACGGCATTTCCTTTGTGACGTCATAATTGAATGACAGATACGAAACGTCATATTTCGTTTACTTTGCCGCGAATTAACCCATGTTTAATCCGGAACCTTTGTGAAATATCTCCGTTAAAAGCATGGTGACATATACATTTTTGTTGTACCTAATAAACCAAATCATTAACTATATGTTCACAAAAATACAATACTCATGGATAAAAAGTTCACTTCTATAAAGCTAAAAATTGCCTGTCCATATTTTCCCCGTGCACTCTAAGTAAAAGGTGAAAGAATGGCTAATAATGAGCAAGCAAATTATGATCTCAACTCTAGAAAAAGCAAACATGGTGACCCATACTTTTTTATATATTACATAGTTCGGGTAAGTAGGATTTGTTCTCCAATTGTGTCGAGTTACTAAGAACGTTTAAATATGCTAAATGTTATCTTTCGGCACTAACTAAATATATTCACTTTTTAGTCAATATTTGTTCCAAATGTGTAAGATTTCTAAAGCTAGTGAAGAAAAACATCAACGACCTATATTATGATATTTTCGAAACGGTTATTTTTCAATCACTTAAAAAATCTTTAATATTTTGAAAAGCTTTGAATGAAAAAGATTCAATTATATAATAATTACCGAAAGGGAACATTTTATGACTTAAAACAAAATCTCATGGATATGAATATTACTGATTATCTACCTTAAACCGCATGCAATTTATCTTGCAATAAATGTTAATGGTGTATTTGTTCTTGAGAGAATTTCTCATATTGATGCACTATCATACTTTCAAATTTTGGCATTTTATTTTTGTTATTTCAAAATTTTATTATGACAACTTGTGTAAAGTGCCCACATCCCTTATTTTTTAATTAACAATGATTCGGTTAGTGTCCTGTTGTAGTTTATATGTTGCGATTTTCTTTTTTGTCGGGCAACAAAGGACAGATATTGTCAAAATACTTTGCCAGTATATTTTTTGCCTGTTCAGGGGGTCCAACCTTATTGGTTGGAAGAGTCCTTATTTGGTTGGAGCAAAATCGTTTCTGATTCAATTTGGGTTACTAAGAGCATTTCAGTTAATAAAATGTTCCCTTTCGGCAATTATTATATAATTGAATCTTTTTCATTCAAAGCTTGCTCAAAATATTAAAGATTTTTTAAGTGATTGAAAAATAACCGTTTCGAAAATGTCATAATATAGGTCGTTGATGTTTTTCTTCACTAGCTTTAGAAATCTTACACATTTTGAACAAATATTGACTGAAAAGTGAATCTATTTAGTTAGTGCCGAAAGATAACATTTTTAGCACATTTAAACGTTCTTAGTAACTCAAACTCATACACAGACGATTTTGCTCCAACCAATTTAGAACTTCACCAACCAATTAGGTTGGACCCCCTGTTGTTGCTGATCCCTAACCCAGATGTAAGTAGAAACATGGACGTAGCAATGTTCGATATCTACCAGTGAATTCCGCTCAAACCGTTACATAGCTCATTTTTGAAGGTCTGATGGGAATTGAAAATACAAAAAACAAAAACAAAAAACAAAAATGTAAGGCCCAATCCATTGCTTGGTCTCATGGTGTATATTAGAGACTTTGTCTCATGTACATTTACCCCATATCCTTGCGTTGTTCCTCAAATAAAATACTCACTCAGACAGAATCCATTGTATAAACCTATGCTGACTTTTAAATTTAGGCATCAATATATCATGTCCCTCCGCTGCACATGTCAGCAGGGCACCACTGTACTCACTTTCATCAAATATTTTATAACACGTGCCATCAAAGGGATCCTTGTACCACCCTTCATCCATACACGAATCTGTGCAAACCAGAGCAATTAAAAATATTGCATAAAAATATTCTACAATAAAAGAATACAGTAAAACTAGAGGCTCTGAAGAGCCTGTATAGCTCACCTGGTCCATGACTGGCGTAAACTGCAGCCCAAATTAACCAAATGTTCAAGTGTATCATTTTCTACAAGCTTCAAAGGAGAAAATATTCGAATGTGTTTTCCCCGTAGGGTCCAATGTTAAACAACAGTCCCCGCTGGTGGCTATCTTGGATGAGGTGCAGACTTGTCAGACACAATTTTTTAAGAAGACCATTGAAGGCCTATTGTGACCAAGTTGTGATTCCAACTGACCAAGAAGTTTCATAGAAAAATGTCTTTGAATGTGTTTTTCCCATAGGGTCAAGAGTTAAATTATGTCCCCCGCTGGCGGCCATCTTGGAATACATGTCGACTTACCAGAAACATTCTTCGATAGGTACCGACAATGTACAGTTGTCACCAAGTATAATTCGGATTGGGCACGTAAATTCAGCAGTTTCCATGGTAATTTAAAGCCCCACTATCCATTACAACCCATTTCAGACCATCATACAAAAAAAAATTTGGACAGGGGTTCCCCTTGTAATTCAGATAATACATATTGCTAAAATCAAAACATTCAAAGTCCCCCTTTCCATTTTGGCAGGGGTTCCCCTTTATAATCTAGATTAAACATATTTCTCATATTGTGAAGAAACACATCCCTACATCAATATCTATTTGGAAACCAAATTTCATTGAAATTGGACAATGTTCAATTTTCCCGCCTTTTTTTTTAACGGCTCTTTTGAAAATGGATTTCAACGACCAATTTTCAACATCAGTTTTTGAAGTCGCAACATCAATATCTATTTTGAAACCAAATTTCATTGAAATCGGAAAATGTTGAATTTTCCCGCCTTTTTTGATGGCCATTTTGAAAATGGCAGTTAACAAAAAAATTCTAATATCGGTTTTGAAGTCGTAACATCAATATCTATTTTGAAACCAAATTTCATTGAAATCGGAAAATGTTGAATTTTCCCGCCTTTTTTGATGACCATTTTGAAAATGGCAGTTAACAAAAAATTTCTAATATCGGTTTTGAAGTTGCAACATCAATACCTATTTGGAAACCAAGTTTCATTGAAATCGGACAATGTTGAATTTTCCTGCCTTTTTGGCGGCCATTTTGAAAATGGCATTCAACGAACACTTTCTAATATCGGTTTTGAAGTCGCTACATCAATATCTATTTGGAAACCAAATTTCATTGAAATCGAACAATGTTGAATTTTCCCACCTTTTTTGGCAGCCATTTTGAAAATGGCGGCCATTGAACGATTTTCAACACCACTTTTGAAGTCACCACAGCATGGCAAACATTTTATCAATTTACACTTAACCTTCATCTTCTTTAGATTTGGAAATAAAAGACAAAAAATATGAAAATTTTAAACATTCTGTGAAAAAAGGGCAATAACTCCTACAACGGTTTTTGAATTTTCTCCAAAATTTCAGGGTGGGTAGATCTTGATATGCTGAACATTTTTGCAATTGAAGTTGGCCTCTATCTGCTATAGTTTCTTTGAGAAAAAATTAAAAACATCAAAATTTTGAAAAATTTCCAGAAAAAGGGCAATAACTCCAAAACTGGTCATCAGATTTTCTTCAAAATTTCAGGGCGGGTAGATCTTACCATGCTGATCACTTTTACCTCATGTAAGATTTTTTAGTTATTTGCCAAAAACAGCAATTTACCCCTATGTGCTATTTTTAGTAACGGCAGCCATGTTGTTTGGTCCTCGGACTAATCGAACACAATTTTGAATCTACATACCCTGGTAATTATTCAGACCAAGTTTGATTAAAATTGACCTAGTGGTTTCAGAAGACGAGATTTTTGAAAAAAGTTTACGACGGACGGACGGGCGGACGACGGACGCCGACGGACGCCAAGTGATGGCAATAGCTCACATGGCCTTTTAGGCCAGGTGAGCTAAAAAGTTCATCAAACAAATATATATATATATATCACCGGCGGGGATAGGGGTTGTGTCTGGGGTCTGGTTTGGGGGTTCCAAAAAAAGGGATAAATGCCGATTTTTTGTCAATTTTTGCCTAAACTAAGAATGGAAAAATATGTCAAAAAAAAAAAAGATTCCAACCTCTGGAATCCCTTAAATTTCTTCTGTAATGCTTTTGGTTATAAGTTCTAGAAAATACAAGACCCTGTAAAGTTTGATCGAACAAATGGTAATTCGATAACTTCAGTCTCCTCAATGCAGGTAAAAATCAAACCTTTTCAAGACAAAAAATTAAACTAAAGTGCTTAATGTGTTGTTAATCAAACTTGTACTTCTACTTTCGCGATGTCAGTAAACGCTAGGCTCCGCGTAATGCGGGACTTTTGTGTCGTGTTCACTCCGGATACATTTTGTGAACTATGCGAAAAAATCAATACATCAATACATTGAGAGGGAATCGCTGATTAATCAACACTGTTGAGGAAAGGCTGATTTACATTTAATCTATTTGTAGCGCTTCGTCAATTAAAATTTAGTTCAATAATTGTCATGTAGGACATATTATAAGTGCACTTCAATTTCATAAAATAATTTTTTTTAGGTTGTATATATATTTATTTCAATATGTTGTTCGCCGATGAAATTTGTAACAGTTTATATTATCCATCGTGAAACAAAATTCAAATGAACAAATTTTGTAGCTCAAAAGGTGAAATTAGTAGATATTTTCCGGATGGAATAAATCTCATAGATATATCAATGACATTTGTTCCATTTAGATTATATTTCAAAGGATACAATTTTGGCTTACAGATACACCAAGTCGATAATTAGTACCTTGTTGCTAGCGCAATTTGTTTTTACGCTCTTTAAAATGTTTTTAATTATATAGCACTGAAGAGACATAAATTATTAACATGGCATCTGCAGAACATTAATTTGAAGCGACTTCGGTATGTAGTTGTTTTATGACTACCTTATTAATATGAGAAATGTACCTTTCAATGATTTTTTTTTAAATAAAAATTTCAAACGTTGCGTTTAATTACATATCAAGCAATATTCTGCTTTAACCATTCCCAGTGTTATGAATGTATGCTCTTTATTTTTCTTAGATATCGTGTACTTGTACATGAGATAATATCTCATGTGTACATTTTGTTCAATTACTATTATCAAAATTTATTTAAATTCTAAGGTTTAACTCTCTCCATCGTAGTTTTACCATTAGCTATATTTGATATTAATGATTATTCGATTTTCGTTTGGTTTTATGCATTTTTAAACATTTTTTTTGAAATTATGGATTTCCTATCTTGGGGTTTTTAGTGCTGCTGATGAGGAATTAATTTCCGGATTTGCCATACTATTGTATTGTAACCATGAGATTTTGTTGTAAGTCGGCACAAGTGAAGAACCAATCCTTCTTATCCGAAATGGGTCACCGTGCTTACTTTTTCTAGAACTGAGATACAAATTTGCACATTTTTAACCATTTTATACCTTAATTTACATAGACTGCACAGGGAAAATATTAAAATGTTGAAAGGCTATTTTTAGCTTAATAGAGATGAATTTTTTATCCGTGAGATTTTTTTTTGTTTTTTTTATGATCTGGGGTTACAAAAAATGTACCCCTCCCCCTGCAAAAAAAAAGCGAAAATGACAATTTTAGGCTGTCAATTCCGTTCAGATAAACAACCCTCGTCATTTGATCTAGTTTTTATACCTAACTTATCTGTTGTGATACAATGTTGGAAAATAAAACCATTAATGTCCACAAAAATTTGATTTTCGGTATAATTTTTTTTGAAAAATGGGAATTTTCGGAATTTTAGATTTTTTCACAATTTCGACTGTCTCACTTTATGGTCGTAAAAATCTGAATATATATTTAATAATTGCCGATGTAATAATGATTTATGATATGTTAGCAACAAATCGTGTGCAAATATTTTAGTTTCAGACGTCTTATAGGTTCAGAAATGTCAAAATTAGCTCCACTCCCGCTAAAAATTAAGGGAAAATATGAAATTTCTAGGCTCTAAATGATTAAAGAATAATGTTTTACTGGAATTCTAGTGTGTATTTCACTAAAGCTGACATGCAGAAGATCATTTCAGTAGATTTAAACCTTTTAAGAGGTCTCTTTTTGATTCTTCTGCTCGAAATTGTATGCAAATGGGAATTTTCCGTTTTTCAGAATTTCTGCTGTTTTGACTTTGAAATGCAAATACTTCATGAAATTGATATATAACTTGAAAATGTTGATTATACATCCTTTCATTATATCTAAGCCATAAGAAAATATGTTTTTAAGCATTTTTAGAATATCTGCAGTCTCATAAATTACAAACATATAACCCCTTACCACAAATATTCATACAATTTATTTTATTTTATTCAGCTTGAAAAGCTTAAACATTGTATAAAGGTCCAATAACATATCATTTCAAATACAAAAATACATGGAGACTCCCATATATCACTAATAAGATCATTTGAGTGGTTTATGGGCAGTTATACAACAATTAAACTTTTAAGTTTGTAAAATTTCAAAATGCTGAAAAATTCCATTTTTCACGAAAAGCACCCAAAATATACAATTTTACCCATATTTTGGCGTTAAAATTGCATATTGCGATATATAAAATGCATTTTGTTTTAGAAAGTAAAACATTTAAGTATGTTTTGTTCATATAAATGTACAGAGATACATATTCTGGGGATTTTTAAGCATCATTTTCCTGGGGTAGGGGTAAAATTTTCGGTATTTAGAGTCACAATGAACACTCCTTGTTCTTCTAAACATTGTTTTTATATAGCTTATATATCGGTTAGAACATATAAATCCTCCAGATATGCCACAAACAACTTTTTAAAAGTGAATTTTGGACAAATCCGAAATGTTGAAAATTCCCATTTTTCATCAGTTCTGTACAAAATATTGAGTTTTAGCTGACAAGTGGGACTTAAAATGAAACATCTTGATAGAAATTATGTTTTTAAAACATTGTTATATTCAATGCAGATTTTGTGTGTTTTGGTTATTTTATGCGAATAAACAAAGGACTATCATAGGGAAAATTTGTTGGGGTAGAGGTAGGTTTTTCGGTATTTAGAGTCACATTAAACACTCCTTGTTTTTCTAAACAGTGTTTTTAGACAACTAATGTTTCGCTTAGAACAATTAAATGGCAAAGTTCCAGATGAATCCTCCAGATCTGACATATATTACGACTTAACGATGAACTTCGGAGAAATCTGAAATGTTGAAAATTCCCATTTTTCATCAGTTTGGACCAATTATTGAGTTTTAGTCAACAAATGGCTGTTAAATAGCAAATCATGATGTAATTCATGCAACATTGTCATACATAACACACATTTTGCGTGTTGTAGTTATTTTTATGCGAACTTAGACAAACAATTGACAATTGTAGGGAAAATGTGTAGGGGTAGGGGTAAGATTATCTGTATTCAGAGTCACATTAAACACCCCTTGATATTCTAAACACTGTTTTAAGACAACTCATGTATTGCTAACAACAACTAATTGACTTATCTGCAGATATATCACCCAGATTTGCCATATATAACGGGTTAACAGTGAATTTTGG
>MJUU01062871.1:55815-65952 GCA_002080025.1 Modiolus philippinarum
AAAATAGGTATCAAATGAAAGCTCATTACATTTGCTTTACAACCATTACAAATAATGGCGGTTTTTAGGTAACATCAATTAAACTTACCCTTACCCCAACACATTTACTCTAAATAAAAATTATCAATTTTTTGTCTATTTTCGCATAGAAATAACCAGAACACACAAAACGTGTGTTGTATATGACAATGTTGCATAAATTAACATTATGATTTGGTATTGTAACAGCCATTTGTTGACTAATACTCAATTTTTTGCCCGATATTGATGAAAAATGTGAATTCTTAACATTTTAGAATTGTCCAAAGGTCATGATAGCTGTTAAATCGTTATATATGCCAAATCTGGAGGATATATCTGCAGATATGCCAATTTATTGTACCAAGCAACTCATAAGTTGTCTTAAAGCATTGTTAAGAAAAACGAGGAGTGTTTCATGTTACTCTGAATACCGAAAATCTTACTTAATCTTATTAAATATAAATTTAGATTTTTACGACCCTAAAGCCAGAAAGTCGAAATTGTGAAAAAAATTAAAATTCCGAAAATTTCCATTTTTCAACAATTCTATGGCTTTTAATGGTTTTATTTTCCGACAATGTATCACGCCTGATTAGTTAGGCATACAATCTAGACCAATTGACGAGGTTTGTTTATCTGAAAGGAATTTACAGTCTAAAATCGTCATTTTGGCAATATTTTTGCAGCGGGAGGGGTACATTTTTTGTACCCCCAGATCATAAAAAGTGCTTAAATTGCCAAAACTTGTGTTCATTGTCAAGAATATTAAATTAGCTTTAATTTGGTACCAAATTTCAGTACATGTCAGTTTCCTTTGAAAACTTATGGAGCTGAAAAGATGAAACTTTGGTTTACACATTTATACAACAATTTTTCATGGTGTAAATGTACTATAAAAGTGGCCCTATACTGTCTATGCGTGTAGGTTATGTTCGTGTTAACATGTTTTATTTTGAAGAGGGGACAAAGAAGAACTGAATAAAATAGGTCTGGTCCGGGGAGAGGAGGGGGAGGAAGGCACAACGGAAAGTGTTTCAAGCCCACGGACTAAAAACTTGTGCAAATTACATTACTCACGAAGTTAAGGATCTAAGAAAGTCATTCTCCGACTGGGTTTTTGGCATTGCTAGTCCGGCTTTGTAATTATCGTAACAGTACTTCCTGGCCTCGTTCATATTTTTACCGATATCGATATATCGATAACACGATGATAAAGAAGAATGCCCTTGCCACCCTGGAGGACAAGCTGAAATAGAAATAAGTAAATAGAATATTAAATAATACTATGAAAGGGCTAATGTTCGAGTTGATATTCAAGTACGTGAAAACGCGAGATTTTTATATATTTTTTTATCCATAAAGGTTAGAGTTTTTCCATGAGAATTAATTTTCAAAAATTCATCTTATTTAGTGAAAAAGAAAATATGAACCAATCTCAGAAAAAGTTCCTTTGCTACCTTGTGAAAGAAATTCAAAAACATGGGCTGAAGAGACCGAAACGTAATAAATAAAAGTAAATGCTGTGCAATGGCCACAAATTTACTAGAGAATGAAATAAAAATTGAATTGTAGGTCACACTTTAAAGGTAAAATGCACAAAAATATACAATATCAAATTTAAAAACATCTTCAAATGAGGAAATGGAAGAGGGCTTATTGCCCAACGTTTCGGCCGTATGGCCTTCGACTGCTACGTATATTTATTTTTAAATTGTAATTGGTTGGCCTCTCTTTACAAGGGAACAGAAACTAAATAAAATTGTGTTGTCATTACCAAAAATACAGGAATGAGCAAAAAATCAATTTCGGAACACATGCTTAAAAACTCAAATTATCCCTGTATATAAATGAGCAAATATTTTTTTCAAGGGTGTTTTTTTTTTGATTAATTGAACCCCTAACCATTTCAGAAGCTTAATTGTAAAATTGCTGCCGTTCATTGTTTAGGACCAAATGATCAAAAATTCTATCTTACCCACTTGAAACGAATAAAATATGCATCCAAGAAATACTAAGAACAACAAGATGACCATGGTCTTCGGTACAAACAAAATCAAATCAATGATTGGTTTGACTTTTTTTTTATGATAAATAGTCGAAAACCATTAACTGCGTTACATGAAACGACTTTGTGTGCGTTCCTTTCATTTTAAATAAACTTCGATTTTCGGTTGGTTATGTTTTTGTACGGAAATGGTTGTTTACACTGATAGTGCATAGGTGTTTGTTTTATTTATAGTTGTTTAACTTACAACTTAAATGATAAAAGGACTCTCCAAATCAGATTCAAAGTTGTCGTGATTGAAAACGTGGTCTGGATATAATGGTCAATACGTCGCTGGATAAACAGGTCGATACACCGCTGGATATACCGGACGATAATCCTGTTTCACACCTTTGTTTCATTTAGAATCATTAAAATTACCGGTACTATTCAATTTCATCTTTTATTAAACGGTACATCGTCTGCTCCAATTGAATGCTAAACAGGTTGGAAACACTCTCCAGGACAGATCTATGTATCCCAAACGGGTTATTTATTTCAAACTATAAAATCACTAATTTTGGATTTTTGCCAGTTTGACTCGCTTGTGCACCCTTTTTACCAGTATAGACAAGTTTTGGTAAGGAAGTTTTCTCAAATTCTTTCCCCTCGGAAAATGCCGATTTTCTTGGTTTCTTAAACAATGTACAGTAGAGGAAACATCTTCAACAAAACATTGTTTGTGTTGACCTATTTTTAAGTGCACATTTGAGTCAAATTGGAAGAAATCCAAAACGAGAGATTTTAATGTATGAAATTAATAACCTGTTTGGGATACAATAATCCGTTTTGGAGATTCTTCCGTACCTGTAAAAGGATTATAAACTGCTACATCCTTCAAAATAAAGTTGTCATCTTATGGAACGCCATACCTGTCTGCTGTGGTGAAAAAATTTAATATATCCAGTAGCCTACTCTTTATGTTCAGTACTTCTTTCTTTATATTGAATGGTTTTTACATTATGTTCAGTAGATATTTCATTATGTTCAGTAGATATTTCATTATGTTCAGTAGGGACACCATTATGTTCAGTAGATATTTCAATATGTTTAGTAGATATATTATTATGTGCAGTAGATATTTCATTATGTTCAGTAGATATTTCATTATGTTTAGTAGATATTTCATTATGTTCAGTAGGGACACCATTATGTTCAGTAGATATTTCAATATGTTTAGTAGATATATCATTATGTGCAGTAGATATTTCATTATGTTCAGTAGATATTTCATTATGTTCAGTATTTCATTATGTTCAGTAGATATTTCATTATGTTCAGTAGATATATCATTATGTTCAGTAGATATATCATTATGTTCAGTAGATATTTCATTTTGTTCAGTAGATATTTCATCATGTTCAGTAGATATTTCATTATATTCAGTAGATATACTATTTATTATGCTCAGTAGATATTTCACGATGTTCAGTAGATATATCATTATGTTCAGTAGATATTTCATTATATTCAATAGATATATATCATTCATTATGTTCAGTAGATATTTCATTATGTTCAGTAGATATTTCATCTCAATCAAATGAAACTTAGATATGTTGTTTGGAAAAATTTACTACACATTTTTAAGTTTCTGCATTAAAAAAATTATTTTTCATTTAGAATAAGAAATGTTGGCTATTACTCCTGATTTCGTACCACACAAAATTGCAACCCGGCTTATGCACCCTGGTGCAATCTCGATTTTTTGTTTTTCTTGTCCAGCATTATTTTGTTACAGCATTATATTGACTGTACACTTATTTGACATGCTGCGGTCGTATCATGCGCTCTGCGCAGCAATTCATTTTTTATACGCCCGTCGAAAGACGGACGTATTATGGTATACCCTCCGTCCGTCCGTCCGTCCGTCTGTCTGTCTGTCTGTCTGTCTGTCCGTCCGTCCGTCCGTCCGTCCGTTAAGTTTTTGGTTTCCGGAGATTTTTTCTGTAACCTCTTGACATATTAATTTGATATTTGGTATATAATTATAAATAGGTGAGATACAGATCAAGTTCCAATTTGGTTCTGGTCCGTTGATTTTGTACAGAGTTATGGGCCTTGGACTTAGTGAAATTTTGAAAAATATAGGTTTCCGGAGATTTTTTCAGTAACCTCTTGGCATATTGATTTAATATTTGGTTTATGACTATAACTAGGTGAGATACAGATCAAGTTAAAATTTGGTTCTGGTCCGTTGATTTTGTACAGAGTATTGGGCCTTGCACTTAGTGAAATTTTGAAAATATAGGTTTCCTGAGTTTTTTCTGTAATGCCTTGATTATTGACATATTGATTTTATATTGTTTGTATATGAATGTAAAATATGAAGGTAAAATACAGATCAAGTCAGAAGTTTGGCATGGTTGGTTGGTTTTAGAAAGAGTAATGGGCTTTGACTCAGTAATTTTTTAAAAAAACATCAGTTGCTCTACCTTTTCTTTACAAGTGAAAGTGTTGATTTGATATCAGTAATGCAGTAACTATGGAGGTATATGCTTACAAAATAGTAAAAAATCCCTGATATGCATTAAGTACTGTTCCTAAACTACATAATTAATTTGCAAAAAAAAATTTAAACTAATATCTGGTACATAGTCCCATAGATTTTTACCAATTTTTGAAATACACCTTTTTTGTTATGATGATATACAAACAATGAAGGGATATGGAGTAAATTCACATATGACAAAGTCTCTACAAATACATGGTAGAAACAAGCAATGGAACAAGGCTTTTATTGTTATTCTTCTTTATACTTTTATTTCTTATTTAGTATTTTATCTGGTTATGTTTTTCATGGTATTCATTTTTTTCATGACAAATATTTGTGATGTATATTGAGAATATTTTTACAAATCTTCCACTTTTGTTGAACTGATAATGATACAGGGTCGACGGGCGTATGATGCGACTTGGCGCAGCCGATTTTTTTTAAAAAGGGGCCAAATTTGGTGTTTATGGTGTATCTACTGAACATAATGAACTATCTACTGAACATAATGTTGTATCTACTAAACATATTGAAATATCTACTGAACATAATGGTGTATCTACTGAACATAATGAACAATCTACTGAGCATAATGAACATTCTACTGAACATAATGGAATATCTACTGAACATAATGAACTATCTACTGAACAAAACGAAATATCTACTTAACATAACGATATATCTACTGAACATAATGGTGTATCTCCTAAACATAATGAAATATCAACATAATGGTGTGCCTACTGAACATAATGAACAATCTACTGAACATAATGGTGTATCTACTGAACAATGAAATAATTACTGAACATAAAGTGTAGCCTACTGAATATATTACATTTTCTACCCTACCACAGAAGACAGCTATGGCGTTCCATATCATCTACTAGTAATCAGGTAGAAGCATTTGTAGCACTTATTCTTAGAAATCGAGGAATAACGTGATCACTTGACTATGGCCTCAAACCTTTTTTGATCATGAGCCTTAAATCTCAAACACAAGACTCTTGGCTCCAACACTTAGGCTCAGAGCAGCAACGCCTTCGATGCGGGATCCACTTAGAGGGTCATCGGCATCCACTCGTTTAGTCCCTGGTTCCACAAACATGGGAACAGGGTTTTCAAAGAGTTGAGGGTCCTTGTTATCACCCCACCCCTCCTCCATTTTTATGAAAAAGACAATTTGACAGTTTTGTGTTTTGTGTAATATTTCAGTCTTGAGGTAAACAAATACAGCTATTGTTTTTTTTATCCAGCCAATAATTTTATCTCCTGATATACTGAATAACTGTGAAGAGTATCAAAATATGATTGATGGATTCGAGGTTTACGTTCACTCACTGGGATTTTAGGTATACATGTAATAGGATTTATTCAAAAATTGTTAGAAACAAAGAGACGGTAGTGACACGATTTGGAAGAGGAGAAACTGGTAAGAGCAGAAAATTTAAGTCTCTGTATGACTGCAAAGAGTCTCACTGATTTATGTCGATTTATATAAGAGAGGTCTTTATATTTAAAGAAGTGCGGTGTTTCTCAGCACAGTTCGTCCACAATGAGAATTAAAAAAAAAGATGCACCCGGGGTTAACATCTGAACCGTTCCAACGAAACTCGACAGTGTTTTAAACAGGGGCTGAAGTTATTGATACCGATAAATTAGTCATATAGTCATTTACTATTTTACCATTGATTTAAACTCCATTTTTAAACATTCTGAATTGACTTTAACCACAAAAATAATTTGTATACTTATGCTTACACAGGTGTCTCACATAAAATCGTTCAAAAGCGTCTTTTATTCATTGTGTATCGAAAGAATAATACCAGTAAAAATGATTGGTATACATAAAAAAGCAAACTAGAAGTATCATTTGTTTTGTTGAATGAATAATTTCTAAAAAAGGTAATGCTATATTACTTGATACCCTTCACTTTTTTAAGTTTGAGTATTTTTGCAATTTTGATTTAAGTTATGAATTGGAATCATAAATTCTTTTAAAAAATCAATATTCACACTTGTACCGCTGCAACAATGTTAAAAAAACATTACATATTTCCTGTGTATTGAAGACAATATGTTACTTATCAAATTCAACTTTCTGTCATTTCTTTCACAATTCAATAACTGACAACCCCAAAAAGCAGCGTAACTTCAGAAACACTTGGACCTCTGAACCGAAATTAACGTAGTGTAGACAGGTGTTTTACTTAATGCTACGAACATATACTGATGATAAAACATCGGCAGAACAAGAGACGGACGGACGGACGGACAGACAGATGGGACTGAAGCAATCACATATCACATATATATGTCTTTGTACAAAATAAAATGAAAAAAATAATTCTCCCATGGTATATTATAATCCTTCATAGAGTTATGGCAGTTTTAATTTGGGATGATATAACAAGAACGATGTTTTTGAATACACAAATCATTCGTTTTAAAAAGACTTTACCATGCCGTTGTTTTGTTACAGAAATATTTCAGCACACAATCTATAAATGATTTCTTAATGTCCCTCTTTTTCTATGTACAAAGGTAAATATCTTAATGTATACTGTTACTTGTAAAGATATGATATTAAAACTGACTAAGGCCGACAACTTATATTTTTGGCATAAATTATCAAAAATCAAATCAAAGTACTGTGCATATCTTTGATATATGTACAACTGATCTGCAAAATAAAAACTTCATGTCTCAAATACTGTAGGACATTTGCTCCGGACAAAGGGGTTTCCTCATTGTTAAAAATTTAACGTAAAAATGACCGAGTCCGACAACTGATATTTTTGGCATAATTTCTCAAAAATCAAAATCAAAGTACCATGCACATCTTTGATATAAGTACAACTGATCTTCAAAATAAAAACCTCTTATGTCTTAAACTGTAGGATAATGATGTACCCATTCGACCGCCCGCCATTTTCACCATTTTAATAACCGGATTTTTCCAATGGAAAACCCGATTAAAAATAAGAAAGAGAAAAATACTACATAGTCTAGAAATATTTGTGACAGACCAATCACAGCACATGCAATTTGACATACCTGTTGGGAAGGGGTAACAAAGAACGACAGTATCTTGGACTAATCAAAGAGTTTTTCTTGGAACTGCCCGCCTATTTAACATGATATAAAAGTTTTCTTTTTCTTTAATTCATGTATCACTAACCTTTTGGTGCCGTTCGTGATCAAACACATTCTAGTCTAAAACAGCGATGTGACATGTGGTCTTTGTTTTCGTGTGGACAGGTGGTTTTTTTCATGCATTTCTTTATTTGCTCAAGTAAAAGCTGTGAGAACGAAATTTGGACATTGTATCTATTTTGAAATTTTATACAACATTTATTTTTTATTGGATATTTACATGAATCATCTATTCTAACATTGAGTAATCAGGGTTTGCTGCTGCTGCTGCTCTGTGCAAGGGGTGGTTGTGCTTTGACGCTTTTGCTGTCCTGTGCTTTAGGGACAAGGCTTTGCTATTGCTTCTGAGCTGAAATTTGGGAACGTGGCTGTCGTGCTGCTGCTGTTCTGTGCTAGGGTGACGGGCAATATTGTTATTGCTGCGCTGCGCTAGGCCGATAGAGCTTTGCTACTGCTGTCATTCTGTGCATGAGTGATGGGCCTCGCTACTGCCGCAATGCTTTAACGTCTTGAACACAGGGCGTTTGGGCAAATTTAAAAGAAAACCATCAAAAGACTATATTAAACCAGTTGGTTTTCAATAACACATACGTTGTTGAAAGGTAATGATTTCTTTAATAACTAAGTTACTGTTAATCTCTTTTCCAAACAAGACAATTTTGACAACTTACATCTCTTCAGTGCAGAATAAATAAAAACGGAAAACCAAAAACCGAAAAATGCATAAAAGCTGGCAGAGAGAATAAATTTAGCCAATGGGGTCTTAATGTAAAGGCCAAAAATTCAGCTATAGATAGAGCTTTATATGAGGGAAATACTCCTTAGATTTAAATAAATTTTCTAAAATTAAAGTAAAACAAGTTTCCTAATAATTCGGTTTTCTGACCAGCACAGAAGTACGGCTTCTGATGATGTAGACTGTTACTAATATTAACAAAATTGAAAGCCCTCAGTGGTAATCTAGTTAGTAAATATTTCGGGTTGCAGAAGAGTTTCCTAAATTTAAGCATACTGATAGATTTCCCTTAAAATCTTCTCGGATACTTGATAATGTAACTATATGATCTCTCAAATGTAAAAAAAAGTGTCTCTTAACACTAAGATTCATTATGCCCACAGAAATTCAGCTACCAATACAAATCTTAACTTTGCAATAGATATAACTTAGTGTATTATTTAAACCATTGATGAAGGCTAGGCTGTCATCACGAAATATAGAAATATTTTGAATTGTTCATTATGCAATTTGGTTTTATTTTTGTTTTGTATTTCTAAAAGTTAGTAAATAAAAATGAATTAACGATAGAATGAATAAAAATTCGTATTGTTTAATTTTTTATATAATTTAAATGGTAAATAATGCTTGTTGGCGAAGATGAAGATGATACAGACTTGAGTGACATCAATTTTAAAGTTTGCTCTTTGTTTCCTTTCATCCTTGAGAAGAGATAGAGCCAAAAATCTAATTTCAAAAGGGCCATACGTTGCTCGACATTTAGCAACGAATTCCGCTCAAACCAGTGCTACGGACCGTCTGGAACTTGCTATGAGATATAGCTTATAGTTAGAGGCCTCATGATGACTCCAAGGTGACGAAAAACAATAAAAGCTTTGTTCAATGGCTTGATTTAATCATGTTTTTGTAGAAAACTTTGTCTCATGTGCATTTACGCCATATCTATTTATTGTAAATACAAGCACAAAACAACAAATTGAGCTGTAAATTGTTGATGAAAACCAAGTCAAATCCTATTTTATTACTAATGATCGATTATAAATGAAAATCATGCATAAAATCCATGTTCTACATCCATAAAGCAGCTTTTATAAAATAAATTATGAATTAAATAGAACATGCATTAAGAAAACCTGACTTATATTGAATAAAATTCGTGTTTAGAAATAAAATATTTTCTTACAGCACTGCAAGACCAAGTAAAAATTCCAAAGTCAAAAAGGAAGACACTAAAACATTAAATAAATAAATTAAAACAATTTTCATATTGGCAGTATATGGCATTGCTCAATATCATGTTCTTCTTTCATAATTGATGATGTTGTTATTCGAAATCTATTTGGAAGTACTTCAATTGAAGTTTCATATGCAAGAAGGCTTGATATCATAGTCAACTGAAATTATGTCTTTATCTAGCTGCCAGTAACTGTGAGCATTTGTCAGGACAGTACCCATGTGTATTGTCTTAATGTTTAATGTACTTCATTCTTCTACTCGCCTTGATAAGTTGGAAATTTTTTTCTGGTTTGATTTTCCTGTGAGTCTTTTGTGTCCTTACTTTTTAGCCATTCACCACAAATTGGGGAAAGGGTTTGGATCAAAAAAAAAAAAACTAGTTTAATTCCACCGCAATTTTTACGCCTGTCCCAAGTCAGGAATATGGCTTGTCCTTGTCTTCTTATA